>JANAKD010000158.1:0-32709 GCA_027627215.1 Lecanicillium saksenae | reverse complement strand
TGGAGAACCCAGCGAGGACTGGGCGGAGCTCCGGGGTCTCTGAGAAGGGCCTGGCAGGTAACCTCTTGGAGAGTGGTACGGGGATACGGAGGGGGCACCTAAAGGGTTCAATCGAGGCGCGTATCGTGCAGGAGTCTGTGGTCGTTGTTCGCTTTGCGCATCGCTTCTTCCGGGAGGGTTTTGGCCGTCCTGTCGAGCCTCTGTCGGCTGCTGCGGGCGAACCGGTTGCTTCCCACGACGTATCTCTTCTCTGTCCGCCATGTTCGTCTCGGGGGGTGCCGTTTGGGAATCGCGCAAGTCTTTCGAGCAAAACTGGGGGTGATAATGACAAAGTAGGCTGACAGAGCGAGTAGACAGCTCACCGTGAGAATGGGATCAACTTCTCCGCCGTTTGTCGCAAACAGACAAGACTATGTCAGCCCTGGTTGCTGGATCCGGGCAGAGGACGGGACCTTTACTTGCACCTTATGCGTTGGCAGCTGCTCGACAGAAGGGTGTAATAAAGATCTGACCCGAGACCCTATCAGATGGGATCCCAAAGAGCAAGCATGGTATTACGAGTTCTACTACCGAAATAATAGCGCTTCAAAGCCGTCTATTAATCGAGTGGCAGCACGTGTCGTCCGCAATGCTGCTGAGCGAAGATGCAGAAACCCTGCGTGTCTAGAGGAGGTACCTGCGGACAAGGCTTTTCGATATGTTCCTGGGCGAAACGGCGATGAAGCTGCGCTGAGGTGTCAACGTTGCTGGAGGTTTCTAGTTCGACACAAGAAGGGCGATTGGGTTCCCCTCGACCCCGACAGCAAATCGTGCCACAATCCGGCATGCGACGCTTCCGACACTGGTATCGGATATAATAACTATGAGTGGATTTTTGAAAAGAAAGGCGACCGGACTTCCAATGTTCGATGTAAACTATGCCACGAATATCACAAGAGGACTGGCCGGGAAAGAAGCAGTGAGCTTATTAAGAAGACAAACTTGAAGAGGCAGCGGAAAGCAGGTGCCTCGTAAAAGTATATATTGCTGTGTGGGACGTGGTAATGGGAGTTAAAGCTGTACGTTGACGGTGGTATGGCGGGCCGATGACGCATAAGTACTTGTACTTTTGCTGAGGCGTTAACCAGTGTTGGACACTGGTTGGCCTAGGGCGACTGGCCGGCACCTTCTCGTGGTGCTCTAGGTTAGTAGCACAGTAGTTTACCCTACTTGTGTGAAGCTAAGACCGGCCAATTTGTAGAGAGAAGGGGGGAGTTTTTAGGGTGTGGTTTATTTGATGCTGGTACTGTAGTTATTTGGGTTTGGAATGGCACAACGTTGTGTGTGAGCTGTTGAATCATCGTGCACGGGTCGTGCGGTTAACGTGGGGTTGACGTGGGGTTGACGCGAGGGCTGCGGTATTACTATAATAGCTAGGAGACAACACGTGTTACGGCCCTTCTACTAAAAAACCTAGTCGTAAACTAAACGTTTATATTTATTATATCTAGGGTATTTTTACCTGTAAGGTAGTATCTATTTGGATTCCTACGCGAGTTAGTGTAAGTGCTGCATACTTTTCTTGTGCAGCACTATTAGAGGTCGGGATATAAAATGTATCACTAAAAAGCTTTTAGTATAGCTCCGGATGCAAATTGGGCTTGAATTTCGGCCTTGCTTCATGCCTCTACTCGGTCTCAGGCGCCAGTTGGGAGATCGAGAAGCTGAATCGGAGGAGCAGCCAGTCCTGGATGTGGGGGGCTGTGATGAACTGTTACCGCACAATTTCAACGAAATTCTCGATCTAGAGCTCACGAAAATTTGCAACCCAGTACTCTTGTTGACTTGGAGGTATCCTACGACCGGTGGCACATCGACAGCATCGTCCAAGCGAAGCAACCAAGCGATGCTCGTGGCTATGTTCGATTTGATCTCCCACTAGAATGTTTCAAGAACCCAGTGACCCAGGCATATCAATAGAATGTGATTTATTTGCGAGCTATGTACCAAATGTGGAGTGTTTATGAACTGGCAGCTGACATCATCGAGTCTGCGCGGTGGCGACTCGGGACCCAAAGGTACTGCAGTATGTTAAAAGAGTATGTACAAAACTAAAGAGTCATAAAAAGCTCGCCCTGCGTCTGCTTTCAATCCGAAAGGTATCCATTCTTGGCTCATTGCTGGGGTCCAGTGGTGGATTGTGTCCAGCTCGCAGCACTGACGCCTAGATATGTGCAGACAGACAGGGAAAAGCTATGGAAATATCAGGACAGTTAGTTATGCAGCTGTACGAAGACGTCCCCTCCATTCTCAAAGCCGCCACAGCCACCAGAGGGTTGACCGCTATAGACAGAGTTAGCCTAGATGTCGAGATGTCTCACAATGTGGCTGGATCGTATACGTACTCATAGAACCCGATGTGCGGGTTACCAGGCTGGCTTCCAGCTTCGCAATTCTGGAGATAATACTCGTCACGGCCGCCGCAGCGGTTGCCGTTGTGGCACTTGAAGACGCACTTGTCCATGTTGGCGTGGCAGCCGCCAGAGGTCTGAATCTCCATGCGGTTACCGCCCATGTTGGGCTCACGGGAGACATCGACAGTAGCGTAAGGACCAGTAGAAAACTCGCCCCAAGTGTTGAAAACCTGGCCGTCCTTGAGAATAGTGATGCGGTGGTTCAGGGCAGCAAAGGCACCGGCGATGCCCTGAGCCATGGAGATGGTGACACTGTCACCGATGTTGGGCAGAGACCAAGTGATGTAAGGCTGGCGAACGTTGACAAAGCTGGAAACGTAGTCGGTTTGCAGCCAGACGACGACAATGATGGTAGCAGGACCACCCTCATCAGCGCGGTTGGTAAAGGTGAATTTGGTAGGACCATCGTTGCCAACCCAGATGGCACCGTTGTTGCGGCCCTCGTTCTTACCCATGGAGCCAAAGCCAATGTTGGACATGTGCTGGCAATCCTCGCGGGACAGACCCCAGACAGGGTTGTTGCAGTCAAGACCACGCTTGGCAAGGGCGCCAACCGCGTTCTCACTGAGTCAATCCATGTTAGAGCCATTAGAGATACTTCCGCTTTGCCAACTACTTACCTTCCAGCAGGAGTGGAGGGGACGGCGGCAGCAGCGCCGAGAAGAGCCGCGACAGCAGCGATAGCAGAAGTCTTAAAGAACATTGCGATCAAGGAGTGAAAGAAATCTATTGAGATAAGGACTGTGGGTAATTTCTGAAGGAGAGTGTCGTAATTGAGCCGAGAAATGCTTGCTTGATGTTTCAAATCATGTTGAGAGCGAGATACTCCTGTCATTTATAAAACGCAGACCTGCCACATCGTGAAAAGTTTTCCAATGAAATTGCCTGACGCCTGTCAAGGTGCTCAATAAGCTCTGCCATGTGGAATCCTGCAGGATAACGAGTCTCATCCACTAGGAGTGAACATTGGGAAGTAATTGGGCGCGCCGGTGCAGTCAAGTGGTAAGCTGAGTCCTATCTGTTCCTGACGGTTTGGTGCGGGCCTTTCTGTTCCTGCACAAGCGTCTTGGGCACATTCTAGACCGTTGACATCGCACAAGGCATTGTAGCGTATCATTGTTTGCGGAAGCGCCAATAGCTTCGCAAGCCACCGTAAGGCTAGCCAAACCTTAGTGCTGATGATGGGGAGCCTATTTTTTGACAGGATCGGGGCTGCAGAATGAAGACTTGTCAGACTGAAAAGAAAAATGGATCTAAAGGAAACTCTTCATTTTCATTGACCCAAATCTTTCCATCCTTTGCCACTGAAGATTTAAGGCGTGGGTGTGACTTCGGCGAAATACCCTCTAGACTTGTTTAGTGTGTTGCCGACGAGTGGTGATGATTCATGCGTTGCGGTGAGATCCAGACGATGAAAAGACGCGTAGCGCAATAAATATAACAAATTATCTACAATACTCTGCAACTATTTCTCTAAAATAAAAGCTTTAATATACCAGCTTTTGCTTTTTCCCTCTTGCCTTCTGGGACATACCCGCTGTCGCTATACCTGGCCTGTGCAATCCATGTTGTTTCTGATCCATCGCGCCAGTTTCGAGGCACCCCCGCTGTACCTGCATTTCAGACACCCACACGTCGACTAATCCTGAAGTTCTGGATGAGAGGAGCGAATTTTGTATCGAGACTTGCCAGAAACGAAAGTTCAGTTTAATGGTTCAACAATTACAAATCGGAGAGACATACCTTGTTCTTCAGAGTGATGAGAAGGGAAATGTTGGACTGTAGACCGTCATGCGGCCGAGATCCAATGAGAGATGGAGTTTTGAGAGCTTTGTGCACGTAAAAGCACGCTGTCGCTACTCCAGCACCGAATACGCATACTTTCTTTCGTTAGCAACTTGTAGCAGCGGTGTGGCTCGAAATGGCCAATGGCCCTTGATGCCTGCTTCCCAACAAAGGTTCCTATGCTCTGACTGTAGCCTGCTGCATATTTCTGAGTTCAGTCGAAGGATTCGAGGAGGATGCGTCGACAGAAGCAGCGGGTGGCCGCTGTGATTCGCATAGCTGAAGCCAGGATGTCTGCTGTTCAGGCTCAGTCTTAGCACAGGACTGGGGTTTCGCCAGCATCATCACCAGTCCATCAAGGCCGTTGCGCAGGCTGTTTGCCTCATAGCCCTTAGCCCGCATGACACTGGCGGCGACACGGGCGCTGTCTCCATCGTAGCATACAATAAGCGTGTTTTTGCCCTTGAGGCTGTCAAGAGCACCGCTAGGGGAAGCAAATTCCTTCTCCAGATGCGTCCAGAGGCAGCTCAGGGTGGAAGGATCGAAGAAAGGGCTTACAGCACCAGGCTGTGCAAGGGGAATATTGATGGATCCAGGAAGCTTCCCCTTCTCAAACTCCGCAGGCTGGCGCAAATCAAGAATCGCCGTGTTGTTACGTGATTGCAGGGCGGCGCTGAGCTTGGGGATTTCGCACACACAGGTCTCCTGTGCGCGGTGCATAAGCTCATCCATCTGCTTCTCGTTGACGTGAAAGTAGGCTTGAAGAGCCTTGGACGCCTCCCACTCCCATTTCTCATCATATCTGTAAAGATCAACCTTGAGAAGTTCCTACAGACCGGGTTAACGAGTCAGACTTACGTTGCGCGGCAGATCAGATGTGAATACTCACCTCATTCTTGACAGGTGGGAAGCAAGAATCGTCGAGCTTTTCAAAGTACTCGTTGACATATTGGTAAGGCAAATCGCAGCAGAGGAACACACAGTTGATCAGGCCATCAGGACCTGCAAGCTTGCTTAGGTTCCCTTCCGCCTTTCGCTTGTCAATGTACTGGTAAAGGCCTTTCAAGTTGAAGCCAGAAGAGGGTCCACAGACGAGGCCCTGACGGGTAAGCTCGAGGGAGAGGCGATACGACTCGTAGGAGCCAACCTCTTCAACGTGGTCGATCGAAGATTTCCAAGGGAAAGTAACAGGGCCCAGCAGAGCATAAGATCTTGGGCCGGGAACTCTGTCACCAGCCGCAGTGCAAACGCTAAGCAGTGTTAGTAACAGCGCTGTCAAACATGATACATCATAAAGACTTACCCAAGTCTGAAAACATCAGGCTTTGCGCCTTTGAAGTAGGTTCCCAGCCCTGTCATTGTTCCTTTTCCACTGTTAGACACGATTTACTTGTGAGTAGCTCTTGGCGTGACATACCGGACGTGCCCATACCAGCACAGATAAGGTTGATCTCGGGTAGCTGTCTGAGAATTTGCGGGCCGGTCCATCGTACGTGCGATTTCCAGTTCTGTATCATTAGCGGGGATAAAAATAGGTGGCATAGCTCTTTCTCACGTTGTCATTCTCATACTGATTGGGGTTAATTGCTTCGTCAGTTTCACTGCCCAGGCGCTGCGCGGCGCGAATGCCTCCGCGCTCGTCCAGGGGCTCAGGCTGAGAAGGACCACCAAACAGTGTACTACACCATGTCAGCACATTCGATAAGTGTTATATCCATTTCACATACATGTTGATACCGAAGAGCTGCATAAGACGAATCTTGGCAAAGCTAGTCTTGTTGCTCAGAAATGCTCTGACATCATCAAGCCCGTAGATAGCGCGGCCAATCAGCGACATGGACAGGACAGTCGAGCCAGAGCTGTACTCGACAATGGTCTTTGTCACATCAGGCTTAACAGTCTTCTCCAGCAAGTTCAAAGCTAATAGTGTGAGCTTGGTTTCGCACAAACAAAGCTCCCAAAATAAAACACATACCTGGCATGCACTTGACATTGTTCGCTGGGTGCATGGACATCATCTTAGCAAAGATGCGGACGCCATCGGCATGGTAGGGGTTCAGTGATGCAGGCACTTCAACGAGGGGCAGAGGAGGGGCAGTCTCCGGATCAAAGTAGTCTCTAATAGACTGAGGCCCCTTGTACACGTTTAAGCTGTTTGTTTCTTTCATGGTCTTTGCTTCAGTAGCCATGTTTGCTTTTCGCGGCTGCACTGGGCTAGTTTCGAGTACAAGTTTCGACCAGAGCGTAAAACCAAGTTATGAATAGCTCAACGTTTTTGAGCCAGGGTTATTATGGTGAGCTATTTATACGAATTTTCCGCAACACGGTCACGCTTCCCAGTGACGGTGGCCGCAGTCTCGCTTTGTAACGCCGGCAGTTATGAGCCGCACACTACCAGCTACGGACTCGCATAGGGCTTTACGAAATTTTCATTGCGCGTGAAAGATATTCCAACCTTACCAAATAAGGCATCTCAGGTTGCATTTTGTCTGACTTCAGCGGGTAGCGGTATGCATATCTTCTAACGTGTACGACACTTGGTCTCCAGGGCAGACATGGCATGTGGGACGAATCCGCATTTACAACCCCCCAAGGTTGCGACGAAGCAGAACAATGGACACAAGTGCGTGTTGAGAACGGTAATCCATGACTAAAATGTATGCCATCCGGGTTGCGAGGGCTTGATTGCTCCCATAACTTTTTTTCTGGTAGCAGACACCAGTCTCCAACTGGGCAAGGGGCCAGAGCTGTGAGCCGTCTCGACCTTGATGGGCAGCGACCCGCTGGTGTCGCAATCTTGAATGCCGAAGTGATCGGCGCCAGACAAGAGGTGCAGCGGATCTGCTAAGGTTAAATAATAGCGTAGTGCTACAACGTCATAAAAAATACTCAATATTGCTCAAACGGCGTGCCATAATCGACGCTTGCGCAAGGTACCTCCTTTGTTTCGCACCTCGGCTGAAGACCGACTCGCTTCGGCGACAGGGACAGCACAATGGGTCGTTGCTTTGCTTGTTTACTTTCGGTTCGCATTCCCACAATAATGTCCACGGCCCAGGGCGATTTTCTGTTCTAATCTAATTAGACCGCAGCGGTTGTGAACCCACTCAGACTTCTTGGTCCCCAGCGTTGATTTAGGGGAATGTGGTTTAGACTAGGTTAATGTAGCATCTTGGACCCACGAGCCCGGTTTCGTTTCTCCTGGCTCTTTCTTTATCTGATCTGGGTCTCCCACTTTAAATAAATTCACTTTACGCACAATGCCGTCAACTTGGACTTTATCATTCTGACACACGAAAAAATTAAGGCAAGTTCAGCCCAGCAATAGTCAATTGGCACCATGTCCAAGGACGGAGACGCAGTCGTTGCGCCTGCGCGGCCAGCAACTGGAAATGTCAGCGAGCATACAAGCGATTCGGATGCAGCAGGGACCAAATTCAACGAGCAGACCAACTATGTCCCGAGGAGTACAATTATCACTGTATGATTCCGACCGACCCTCTACACTCGGACGAGTACTGACAGAAGCAGATCTTTTTGGCCTGCGCCAGTGTAGATCTGGTGGCCTTGATGGACCAGACTACACTAGCAGCAAGTTTGTATATTATTGGAGCATCGTTTAGGTCAACGAAAGAAGTGTCTTGGATTGCCAGTGGCTACTTTATGTGAGTGTAGTGCTTTCGATACGGCAAGCAAATCTAACTGGCAACAGCACCTCGACGATCGGCCAATTAATCTACGGGCGACTATCGGATATCTGGTCCAGAAAGGTCATTCTACTGACCGGCCTTGCAATTTTCTTTTTCGGCTCGCTCGCATCTTCAATGGCGCAATCTGTCCTACAACTTACCATCTTCCGTGCCTTCACAGGTATCGGAGGTGGTGGTTTGATGACGGTTGCTCAGTTGATCGTCAGCGATGTTGTTCCGCTCAGAGAACGAGGAAAATATCAAGGAATCTTGGTAAGCTTCTACTTCACCCTCAAAACGGAATGCGCTACTAATGATAACTCTCCAGGGTGCAGTTGTGGCACTTGCCAATGGCATTGGCCCAGTCATTGGTGGTGCACTTTCATCCAAGTCTAAAGAGTCGTGGCGGTGGATTTTCCGTCTTAATTTGCCCTTGACTTTGTTTACTACATGCTGTGTTGTGTTCATCATGCCCTTGAAGAAAGTCCAGGGTGACTGGAGACTGTATGTTTCTCGGGTCACAATCAACGAATCAAGCTAATCTTGGTGCAGTAAGCTGAAAGCTGTCGATTTTGTCGGAATTATCCTTTCTTTTGCAGGCATGATTGCAGTCATCCTTGGACTTACCTGGGGTGGCGCCGAATACCCATGGAAGTCCGCTCCCGTCATTGCCTCGCTTGCGTCTGGTGCGGTCATTTGCGTCGCATTTGTGCTGTGGCAGTGGAAAGGGCCTGAATACCCTCTCGTACCCTGTAAGTGAATGGCCATTAATTTGTACCAAATTTTTCAGTGGACGAATCCTGATTGTGTTTCAGTGTATATCTTCAAATCCAGAATCGTTAATGGCGCTTGCTTGACAATGATGATCAACGGATGGAACTTTGTGATGCAGGTTTACTACGTACCTACATTTTACCAACTCGTCTACGGCTATTCAGCTACAAAGTCAGGTGCTCTCCTTCTGCCTATCACCATCGTGCAGACCGTTAGCAGTACTGTCTCGGGTCTCATTGTTCACTGGGTTGGTCGATACCGGGAGTGCATCCTCTTTGGTTGGCTTTGCTGGGCTGTTGGGCTTGGCCTTATGTCGACATTGGATGAGCATACCGGCCTGGATAAACAGATTGGCTACTCCATTTTGATTGGTATTGGTGTCGGAAACACAATGCAGCCGTAAGGACACGCACTCAGCCTTAATAGCCGATGGTCACCCGACTAACTTGACTCCAGAGCCTTGATTGCGGCCCAAGCGGGTGTCGCAAGACGAGACATGGCCGTTGCAACCTCATTCCGCAAGTATGTATTCCCGTTCGGTGGCTTCGGACTCGCACTAATCGATTCAGCTTCATTCGGAATGTCGGCTCGACGATCGGTTTGGCAGTGTGCGGCTCTATTATGTATGTGAATTTTCATCGAACGTCGTAATGATCTTTTACTAACCACGGGTATTTATAGTAACAATGTGTTGAGGAGCGCGATCTCTACACTTGACTTAGATGATGCAGCCTTGAAAGATCTACTTCGAAACCCTCGTACTTACACCAACACGCTGTCCCCCGATGAAGCCGCCCGGGTTCGCAGTGTCGTTGTCCCTGCCTACAAGAAGGGATTCCGTATCATTTTCATCGTTGGGGCAGCACTGGCAGCCGTCGGGTTTTTGCTTGCTTTCGTCTTGATGCCGCAGGTGTCTCTGTTACGTCCTGACGACGAAAAGCTCAAGGAAGAGGGTCGCAAAGCTCATGAGGCACGAAAGCAGAAAAGTAAGGTTTGATTGGAACAGGTGTGAAGGAATAGAAATTAGGAGGACCTCGTACACGGCGATGGCCAGAGCTTGGCGCACAGAACGCAGTCAACAGGACTTCAAAGCGTAGACGTATTAATGTAAACTTATTTCGATTCTGCTAACCAATGAATGTTCGAATGGTATATAAATTTTCGTAAAGCAGGTACTCTCATGGGTATTTCAATAGGTGATGAATTTGTACGCGTAACGAACGACCATGTCATTCCTCATTTATTCATGCCGAGATTGACTTCGGACCATGCTCGGTTCCTGCGGACTTTAGACCTTGCCTTCCTGGGGTCGAGCAGCCTTGTTGTCATCCTTGTAAAGAGGGGGGCAAACAGCATACTTCTGCTGAAGAACATAGCGCTTGAACCACCACGGGAGCACAGTACCAAGCTGGTACTTCGCGTGGGTCCTGGTTGAAACACCGAAGACGTAGTCGAGCTCTTCCAAACTCTTTTGCTTAGTTTCGGGCACAAAGCAGAAAATGAGAGCCAGCGCGACGAGGTTCATGGCTGCGTAGAAGCCAAACGCACCAGTTGGTGTCATGGCTCGGAGCATGCGAGGGAATGTCAAACTCAGGATGGCGCCCCAGAAGTTGTTTGTTGCGACAGCCCAGGACATGCCGACTTCTCGGTGGGATAGGGGGAATACTTCGGCCGAGTACATGAATGGGACAGGACCCTCGCCTAAATTAAAGGTTAGCTCCATTCCAAGTTGTTGGATTTCAAAGGTGAGTGAAAGCCTTACCAGGTGAGTAAAAAGCGCCGAAGAGGTACACGAAAGTGGCAACAGCGGCTATACGGGCTGTACTATGTTCCACGCCCTTGTCGATGAGGAAGCAAAGACCAGCAACTGTAGAGTATTAGTATCAATATCAGCCTTGGCAGGGGATGGTGTACGATTCTTACCAAGCAGGGTCCAGAACATATTCGGGAAAGTGAAAATGAGTAGAGCGCGGCGCCCGAAGGTATCGATGGTCCAGACAGCAGGCCACGCGAACAGGAAGTTGATCAGACCAAATCCGAAACTGGCCCAAAGAGCATTGTAAGCAGAAACGCCGCTCTGTACGAAGATAGTGCTGCTGTAAAACGCAATAATATTGACTAGACATGGTCAGTGACTTCTCGTCGGAAATATCGAGCTTGGCTACACTTACTACCGCACATCTGCTGGGCAATCATTACGATACCTGAAGCCTGGGTGGCGCGACGGTTTCGGGGAATCGTGAACAACTCGATGAAGCGAGTGAAAACACTGCCGTTGACGCTCAGGCCGGCCTGCTCGATCATCTTCTCTTCATATTCGAGTAGGCAATGGATGTAGAACAAATCACGCGCAGCCTGCAGCGGTGTGTTGCGCAGACGGAGGAGCGACTTCCAAGCCTTGAGGTGCTGACCCTTCTTCAAATACCAGCGAGGAGATTCAGGGCAGAACCAGATGCCAAGAACAAGCGGCACGGCGGGGATGAAGGCAGAACCGAGCTGCAGGCGCCATGAAATATGGGCAACCTTGCCAACGGCAAGATTAGCGCAAGTGCCGAGGAAAATACCTGTGCTGTGTTAGTAAGGTAAACGTGAGCGAATCTCGCTGACAGTACGACGTACCGAACGCGGTCCACAGCTGCCAAGACATGACAAGGCCGCCACGAATAATTGTAGGTGCATTTTCGGCCGAGAAGACAGGCACGGTAACTTCCTTCAGACCCATGCCAATGCCAAGGAGTGCTCTGTGTAAAGCTGGAATTAGCTTTACTGAGATAATTAGACAGCGCGAGATAAATGTTTCATACCTGCAAGCAGCGAGCTGACCCCAGGTCTGTGAGAGAGCCATGCCAAAGGGAGCGAGCAAAGAGAAAATAGCGGCGATGAAGATAACACCACGACGGCCGAGAATTTCATTGAGGGGATCCGAAATCCATCCAGCGCTACTCACGTTAGAAATTGAAATAGTTTGGGCAATGAAATTACATACAAAAGACAAATGGTGATGTAAGGCATGGCATTCACCACACCGACAAGCCAAGCGTTCTTGGCACAAGCGCCTTTTGTAGGATCGGGACCACATTGGGGGATGAAATCGGGGATGCCCAGCGCCTCAGGGAAGCCCAGGTTAGCACCATTGGATCCAGTCTGCAGAGCTTTTTGTTAGCGCCTCGCATTAAGCGCGGTACCGGTGTGAACTCGCCTGATCCCACCCCTGGATAGCTGCCGCAATGGAGTTGAGAACAATGGTAAAGTATAAGGCCTTGGGGTGCTGCCACCTGTGCGTGACCTCGTTGCGCAAAGTAGTCTTGTCATTTTCGTCCAGCTCTTCAATCTCCTCGAATCCAGCTGGGTTTTGCGCAACAAGGGCGCCCTTTTTCAAAAGAGGCAGGATGTCTGCAGGCAGACCCCTTTCTTGCTGAAAGTCTGCGGCGCGCTGCAGTAGCTCGTCATGAGGGATACCAACGAGAGGATTTTTAATTTCACCCTCGGTGCTCTCTGTCAGCGCGGCGAGCTTCTTGGCAGCTTCCGATTTCGGCTGCGCAGTCTCGTTGCTGTTCGAATAAAAGTGTTAGCAAAGCAATCACACCAGCCAGCATGCGACTCTGTCGCTGCGACAGCGCAAGAGACAGCAGTATTGACGAATTCAGCGCAATGTGGGGGGAGAGAAAGCAATCGGAGGCTGTAGCGACGAGGACTTACACATGCTCGTCCTGCTCGAGGACAATCTTCTTTTCGGAATCCATAGTCTGGGAAGTACAGAGTCTTCTTGTTAGAAGAAGAGGTTTGATACACAGGTCGACAGAGGAGCGAAGTCTCACCGCAAGGTGTGGGCGCGACGGCGACCTTTTATTAATAACAGCGAACGGCTGCTTTCGTGAGGGGGCCTAGCAGTGCTACCATACTTTTTTTGCCGTAATGCATGCAAGCTTTCTCAAAACGGGCTACACGGCTAGGCTGAGTGGCGCCGAGCCCCCAGGCTTTCCCATCTCGGCGAGCCCATCTGCCCCAGAAGCAGCCGCGGAATGAGACATGGCGCCGGGCTAGTTGGTAGTGGTTGTTTGTGAACAATGCCTGAAAGTCACTTTGTCGCCTAACTCTGGACCTAACTAGTCTTCCTGTTCGGACTTTTTTTTACTTTGTGACTATCCCCGCGTTCTCTATATCGACGTCCTTCTGATGGGAAACATCCGGGGTAAGGTTTTGCATTTGCTGCTTACGCCAGCACGACCTACATTCTTGCGCCGCTTCTCACCGAGCGAGATCCAGACCGCGTGAGACGGCGGTACCCAGCTACCTCGCCCTAAAATATGAGGGAAAACCACCGTTGCTGACTCCTACAGGGCAATTGCGCTGGTGGCGCGCAAAAACGGGTGGACGCTGCCACACATCCAGAATCCCGGATGAGTGCCGTTGGTTGGTTCAACAGATTGGCTGATGGATAGCGTTACGCCACATCCAGTTAAATTAGCAGGCTCGCCCCGTACTCTGGCCCCCTACACCAGCGGCTTGCGCGAGGCAAAGTCACTATTTCCAGCGGCACCCAGATCAGCGAAGGGAAACTGAAATTTGCTATACACATACAGACGACAGACCCCGTTACAATTCAACAGCTGACGAACACACGTTCCAAAAAGTAAGATGAGCGAAAAGTCTGGGCAGTACACCCCGGACAGGTGTATCGCTCCTGTCTGTCTGGCGAGGGTGTGCACACGCCAATCGCGGCCGCCAGCGATGCAAGCCACAAGGCCAAGGCTGGCCTGGTGTGCCGCACAAGGGAGGGGCTTGAGCTAGGCAGCAGTATTTCTCGAAATTGACCAAACGGGGCTACGAGCAATAAACTCGGCAATGTTTGTTATGTCCTCCACCTGTACTGACAAACTCGCTCAATTGCTGCCAAGCTCCAGCATGACGGGATGCAGCGACTGCTATGCCGTAAAGCACACACTGGGTTTTGCCAACAAAGGATCTCTTGACCCAAAACTTTCGCCAGCGATGTACGAACCATGTTTCCCACGCCTTGAGGTAATACTGGGGTTGTACCGTGCCAGCGATCGACTTTTCCGTGTGGGGGGAGGCTTTCGGGGCTTGGGGCGGGGATTTGCGCGCCAACGCCAACTCGACATTGCTTCTCCACAGGTCTCATGACTAGGATATCAGTAAGACTGGCTCTGGGTGCGGCAGCATAAAAAATGGTAAAAAAAGAAGGTTTCCCGGAAGGGCACATGTTTGCTGGCCCGCGTTGTATCCTATTGGGTGCGCGGCACGGCAACGTTTGTGAGCACGCCGCATTGGGCAATGATTGTTTACCAGTAAAACAAGGCTCCGATGACGGCATCCCTTGTTGAACGACCAGGCTCGCTGAATTGGGGGCTTGTCTCACTTTTCGTCCACCCAGAACCGGCGAGGCGCGGACAGAATGTGCAGATGATTTGCCCGAATCGAGCTGTCAAAACCTGGCAGCAAGCCATGCTGAGTCGCATTCATATTTAGAAGCCCCTTCTAGTCATTTTGGCGCAGAAACCTCCCATGAACCCGATTCCGCCACGAATAGCCTGCCAGCACGCTGTCACGTCAACAACCGATAACTGTATGAAAATGCTTGTTCAAAGCTTAAGCAGATCAGTTTAACACAGTCCTAGATCCTCTTAGTTGTGTCTTTGTACTGCGGTTGTTGACATAATTACAGAGCAGTTTGTTTTGTTTTCTCACTCTCATTCCAACGGCATGAACAGAACCACGGCAGAGCCTCAATACCTTACCCTGTACCTGAAAACTCTACGGTCAAGCGGTTTATACTGAACTGCACACTGCGGTTTCCTGGGCATGAAAGCACGATCGGGGCTCTCTTGGCCTGATTCAAAGCGAAAAATGCTCCCGCCAGTTGCGTGTCTTACGTTCATGTCACAACGGCGTTCTTGTCACAGCGATGATGGGTAAAAAGGCGTCGAGCTATAGAGGTGGTCCGGGGTCGCAGCAAGTATCAATTCATCAGTCATCCTGAAGCACCGATCGATAAGTTTCTATGAAAAGGAGATTGTGAAAGCTTTGAGTAGCTTTTTTGTGTGGCTTTGCTACTACACGCTTGTACTTAGGCCTTGCTTGCCCATGTTTCCCTCTCATAAGCCGCGAGCATAAATGGACCCGAGCCTTTGTAGTCCTCAGTCTCCGTAGGCACAATGGTGTAATACTAGTTTCATGTCAGTGGAGTATTTATTTGAATTGAGAACTTGACTACTTCGAAGGAAGGGTCATCCACAGCCAAGCCGCATTCTTGTACGGTTCCCTTGTAATGGACCGTGCCACTGTCATCCACTTCAATGAACTGCTCGATAAGGCCCTGGTAAGCGCTCTTCGCAGTGCCCAGGAACTGATCTTGGTCAAGATAGCCCAGGTTGATGCCTTTGAGCAACCCATATGTGAACATGGCAGAGCCACTGGCCTCGATGTAGTTGCCTTTCATCCCGGGGGACGGCTCATCCATGACCTGCCACCAGCCTCCCGTCTCGTTATCTTGGGCCTGTTGCACACCGCTAGCCAAATCGACAAAATAACTCAGAAGCCTCTTGTAGCCCGGGTGCGACTCTGGGAACACTTGCAGTGTCTCCATCAATGCCATGAAATACCAGCCGACAGCACGGCCCCAGACGTGAGGCGCCTTGCCAGTGTTCGGATCAGCCCATTTAGCGGCCTTGGCGGGGTCTGCCCAGCCGTGCACAAGCAAGTTCGACTTGCTGTTTCGCGTGTGTGTACCAATCACCGTGAATTGTGTGAGAACATCGTTCCAAGCGGTCTCGTTGTTCGAATCGAACAGACGGGTCCATTTTGCGTAGAAGGAGTCGCCCATGAAAATGCCATCAAGCCACATTTGGTTTGCGAAGTATGAACCGTTGTGCCTATTCATGATCAGTCAGCGCAGACTTGACTAATTAAGGAAAGTAGATCTACATACCAGAAGGGAGGGGGTGCGCGGGTAAGAGTTGAGGTGCTCTCGCGCGACTCCGGCAGCCTTCTTGCATTTTTCCTCACCGGTTATATTGTAGAGGTAGAGGTAATTGTGCGACATGCGCATGTCGTCGAGAGAGTAAATCTGGGGCTTCCATCCAACAATGCTGCCGTCTGGCTTTACCACGACGTCGCTGATTTGGTGGATGCAGCTTTTGCTTTAAATACCCACAGCTTATGCGCTAATTGCAGGCGGTTAGCGATTTCCATAGGACCCCAGGAGTACCACGTTACCCCAGACGAGAGTCCCTTCGCCATCTAGTACTAGCAAAATACATCACTACATTCTTCATAAATCTGCAGCCAGAAAATCCCATACATAATATGAAAACTCAATGTGGGAATGGCGTTTAAATTTTTGGTTCAAACAGAGATCGCTACGTTCGCTGAACAATTCTCTTATTTACCCTCCTTGATATGCTTTCCCACCACAAACTGTTGGCAATGGCGCTCAGGAGCTTTTTCGTAACCCTTGCCTTTCAACATCGCGCCCCGCTGCTTTTGGAAGGCAGATAGGTCACCGTGGGGAGTTCTTCCTCCAATAACAGCGCTGTCTCCCACGAGTCTCGGGGCATCGGCGTTTCTCAATTAACGCCTGAAGATACTAGTCAACGAACCATACATGGTCTTCTTCCGTATCATTCATCGTGATGAGGTTGGAGGACTCAAGAATTACCATCGGCCACGCTGACCCTTCCATGTCTTCGCCCATTGTCTGCCTGACAAGCTCTGCAAATTCGGGGTCCTCTTTCCACACCTGCGCGACTGTATTCTCTAGCCACTCTTTCACCTTTCCAAGGCACTCGGCCCGTGCTGGATTGGGGTCTTTCCCACATGCTAGCAGATCTGAGGTGACTTGATCACCCGCAAGTTTGTCAGCGATGGCGATAACTTTGTTGATCAGTCGTACGTAATTATCCCCCAACGGAATGAACATTACCGTGCGCTCTCGTTCAAATACGGTCGCCTGCTGCTCTCCATCATCATCCAAACCGTCAGCAGCTGTTCCGAGAACGGCGACCATGAGTTCGGCATCTAGGTCAAAATTTTGGATAATCAAGGCGGACTTGTTGGATTGAATACAGTCAAACAGTGGCGTCGGATGTTTTTCATCGTAGTCCTTTCGTTCTTCATCGGACCACCCCCCCAGTTTATGAGATCGATGCCAATCGGCAAGACGAAACCACCGTTTTAAGGCCTCGTGGTAGATGGTAACATAAGGCTCTACCGTCCGTTTCGTAACACCACTCCAGGGGAGTAGATCGAAGTTCTCACGCAGAGGTGTCACTTTCAAGTAGCCACCCTTTGCTTTCATGCGAAGGCCCCTCGGAGTTGGTCTGCCAAGCGAAAAGGGAGTAACGGGCTTGGAAACGGAGAATCGAAGAGATCGCGAATCCAAATCCAGAGTGGAGTCTTTCCCAAGACCACCCAGCAAGCTCTTTGGCGCCCATCGCCATCCTTTCATTGACAGCGTATCCTCGAGGAAGAACACGAGCGCCGTGGAAATCCCACCGAAACGCTCGGCGATCGCGGCCCAAACGCGAGCCATGCGCTCCTCTCCATCCCGCATTAACGTGAGACCTTCAATTTCAAGTGACATCAATACCGCGAGACAGAGAGGCTCATCTGACGGCACTGACACTGTTCGAAAATGAATCGCTCGTGTCAACAGGAGAAGCTGCGGATAATGATAGATGTCTTCCAGGCTACGAGAAGCATCTTCCGGGCTTCGAAGAAAATTGAACTATGCAAGTTAGAACATCGCAAAGGATATGAGCGGGGTGTTAGTACCTGGTTTCCAAGATCATGCCAGATTCGGAGTAGGCGCTTGTCGTTCATACCGGCGAGGTATAAATCACGCATCAAATCGGTAGCGGGGATTGCTTTGTCCTCAAATTGAACACATAGACTTTTCGGAAGAATCGCTTCTGCAGAATATCCAGTTTAGAAGCAAATATCTGTGAAGAGAAAGTGCGCTGTAATACCTTGGAGTGTCCAGAGACGCCGCATCCAGGCAGAGCAGCAAAAGGTACGAAGCAACATCTCTGCTATGTCGGACGTGGCCGTGTTGAGAACCGACACAGATGAGTCGAATACAAGTACATGCGTTGAGTTCCTGTATACATCCGCAATTCGTTCAAGGGCGATTGCTTTCCCCCCTAGCTCGACAGGACAGCAGATCGTGTCAACCCACACTCGGTACTCGGATCCTGCATCCCCGTTGCTATTTAGAGATTGATTGAGTTGCGCGACAGATTGAGCTATCTTAATGACTTGGCAGCTGGGTAGAGCATTACTGTGGGGGTTTCCTAGCCCATCGGCCCAGACGTGCGATAATGCAACATAGTTGACACCTTCCTCGTACGTTTCCATGGTGATCTGTACTGGTGTTGTGTTGTCGCCTCCGGTGTTGATTCTCAATACAGGATAAGAACCGCTCGTTCGCAACATTCTGGTCAGTTCTGTCTCATCCACACATAAATCCTCGCATTGGCAGCTCGGACTGGTGTGCCGCGGCTTGTATTTTGCCATGTCAATCTGGAAGGCCTGACAGGAATAGGTGCTGCAATTAGCATGATCATCGCGCTTTGTCTGAGGACGAAGTCTCGAAATATAATGAAGAGACGAGACACCTTGAAAATAATTGCGTATATTCTCGATCTGGCTCGGACACCAGCCAACGTTAAGCATTTGCTCCTCCAAGTCGCCGCCGGCCTTCATGTAGTGACGGAACCAGTTGAATCCAGCAGTGGGCATAATGGTGCGTGGGTTTGTGAAATAGCTGTCAGCATGTAGTTTGGTCACGAAAAACTCTCCCAGCCCCGTTATTGAATAGTGGACGGAGTAGTCCAACTGGTTGAAGCAATTGTTGATGATGAGCATAGAACGGGTCAGGCACCAATGCAAGTAGTGGAAGCGTGATCCTATGTTTGCGCTCATGTTCAGCCGCTCAGTTAAGACTGCGCTTTTGGCGAGGAGAGGTTTGCCGATAAGGAGTTTTCCGTTGTCGCTCTCCTTCGAGAATTCACGATACAGTGAGGCCAGCTCTTCCCGAGCCTCCTCATGACTGACTAGCCGTGTTCCATCCTCGAGTTCATTAAGGCTCAAAAATTCAGCCAAGAGACCGAAAAACAGCCAAGTTTGGACAAATGCCTGTAATTTGGGCGCCGGGATTGCGTCAAAGAGCCATTGCAGCTTTACCGTCAATCTTGCATCATTGATCGGCAGGTCGGGCGCTTCCGCCAAGCCTAAATCGAGATGTTTTCTGTTCAGATATGTGCAAAACGGCCCGAGATCCCAGTCCTCCGATGATAAAAATGGGGTTTCTGGTGTTTCGATTGTGGGATCCGGTGGCAACGGCAAGAAATCCATGGTGTGCGCGCTCGTCCAGTGTCCTGGTAGGTGAGGAGAAAGACAACAGGCATCGGATAAGTGCAACGGCGGACTAAGATGGCGTTTTAAGTCAAAGCAGGTGATGCTTCCACATCGAGGTTACACAGCCTCCGACGCTTTTCAAATGAGGAGAAAACGCGAGCTGAGGCTCCGCCCGAGCTGTATCTGAAGGCATAGCGACCCACTGAGGCTCGCGCGAAGGCCAGAGACGTGGTGGCTGGCAACTACACCAAGAAGAACAATTGTTGCGGCAGCTCAATCCAATCAACTCGAGCCTGACGAGCCAATGAGAGGCCGTTATTTGCATATATACCCACTTTTCGATAGCTAGTTATTCAAGCCTCTCAGAGGCACCTAGATAGGTACCTTCAACAATCAAGAATCACCATCACAACCAGCGTACGCTAAAGCCTTTCCAACAGAAAGATTGCGGCGGATTATTCAACAACTTCGTAAGTGTGGTTATATATTTATTGAGATATACTTTCTAACTTGCAATATAGGTGTCAAACGAACATCATGGCGAGCGTTCCCGCCCTTCCTACCACCAGCAGTGCCACCTCCCGGCAGATGCCCCTCCGACCCAGCGCCCGAATGAGCGCATTCGGGTCGCCCGTGAACTTTTTATGGATGTGGAGTCATTCCACGGCCTCAAACCCTACGTTAATGAGAAAGATCAACCGCTTCGTCAGGTGATAGACGACTACATTCTTGACATGAAGAGGACCATGTCCCTATCCACCGGATATCGCCAGGTGGCCGATAAAGCTCAACAGGAATTTACGATTTGCAAGGCCATCGCGGAAAAAGTCAACAATAAGCTCGAAAACGTGAAGAACGACGTCAAAAGAGTTGAAAACCTCCGTACCTACGTTGAGGACTTTTGGGGATGCCATGGACGAGGGCTTTAACGGTACCCCCGCCGCCGTTGGTGTCATTTCTACCGTTTGCAAAAAGCAATTTGATATTGCGTTGGAGAATTATCAACCTCCGTCGGATGCCCCGATCCGGTCTGGCATAAACCACCTCTCTTCTGGCATGAACTCTTTGAAGGCTACTGTCGACAAGTTCAATCAGGATATCAAGGCACTCAAGTGGTGTCACCTTGGTTTTCACTTCGCTGCTCCGAACAATATGCGCTGAAGCTTTGCCTTGATTTGGCTAGTTCGAAGAACAGGCCTCAACCATAGTTGTGTACTTGCGCAGTTCTTGACACCTCCATATCCGATGCGGACATTGCAAAATACCGTACCGGTCTCCAGAATTTTCTTTGTCGCGATACAGAATCACATTCTGCCGTGTATTTTGACCCTTAGGGGAAAAGTCTCCATACACAACAAATTCCAATGATAGTAGCCCATGTGGTCCAAAAGCCCAGTCCGCAAACTCTCTAAATCCTTCTGTGAGCGGGTCACGCAGGCACTCGCACGAGATGAACGGATTCGCGTGTGGCTCTTCGCTAGAGTCTGCCTCAGCTGCAACCTCAGCAGGCTCGCCTTCCTCTTTTCCTTCATTATCCCAGTTCGGTACAAGGGAAAAGTCGTTGCCGTCATCCACTTCATCGCGCTTGTCGTATAGCTGGTCTACTGTCTATGTTCCGTAGACTGTGTAGTCGCAGAGCGAGTGCCGAAGATGCACTAACCGCAGTTTCTCAAACGCTGAAGCGGGCTCTAGCATCGATCTCTGTTTGATTAAGATTAGTGCTAGTTTTTCTGCAGCTGTGCCTCGTTTGTACTGTACCATTTCCGCAGGACGAAGTGGCGCCCCGAACGCTCGCAACTGACCGGCTGCCAAGGGATTGGAATGCGGGTGTATTTTGATGTCAGCCAGCCACTCATCGCTCATGAAAGCATCAACTGAGCCGGCGTAACGAGCCTTTCGAAATCTGCAATGCATGATAAAATTCTGCGTAGTTGATCCGTGACGCTGCACGCTTGTCCATATCTGCGGATCAAAGTCCCAGTGGTAAGGCAGCCACAGAAAGAGATCTTCCAAGCTCCCAATGCAATCGAGAAATTGGCAAAGAGGTCCTTCGTATGGAGGGTTGTAGGATATTTCGCTCTGTTGGATTTCGAGCTGGCGCAGGTGCGGAAATGGCGGTTGCTCGCCGTCCGGGCGCCACGACAAAATCTTTGCCAGCGGTCGCACTGCCGCAGTACCAGAGACGTTAGATCGCAGTGTTGTAAAATCTTTCCAGCCTCATCAGAGAGAGGTATGTTGGCCAAGGTAAGACTTTTCAGAGCTGAAAGCGGCTTCTCGTTCTCTGCCGACTTGGGTAAGCGCTTCATCCATAATGTAAAGACCTCCATAACGCTCGTTGCCGTCGTTTCGTGATGGGCCTCTTTCACTAGATTGTGCATGTGAAACATGCAAATAAAATCCAGATGCAGATTTCGCAATTGATGCGCGTTTGCCTCTATTACTGTGTATAGGCTGGGCAAGTCAACAGCCTTCGGTCCGATCCAGCAGAGACTGGTCAAGCGCTGAAATGCGGACAAGTCGATGAGGCAGTCTTGCGGTTCTGACGGACAACAGTAAATGTCAGCAAATAGAACTAAGCTTCGAATTTTAGGATGTTGGCTCGCAATCAAGTTGTTAGGCCCCATAATGGAAGGTACGCAAGTTCCAAAATTCCAGCTGAAAGAGATTAGCAAGCCGATGGAGATATTTTATCCAGCGACAGACGATTCTAGTTGAACCTGCCTAAATCCTTTGAGTTGGCCAGGCTCACAAAGATCCATTGTCTGTTTTACTGATTTGCAAGGAAATGAAAGCGCCACTCGTCATCTGGCATTTCTGCCGAGGTCCGCACGACCCGATTGCCTTGCTCTCAAGATCGTCATCGAGATCCCATTCCGCAGCATCTACAACCCGGAATCCCGCTTCGTCGATATTTTCGTACTCCCCAGCACGCATCACGAATGACCTTTTTTTTGCTGCGATGAGGACATTTCAGTCGACTAGACATTGCCCGACGCGATCGAAATTCAAGCTGCGATGCCTGCTTGACTAGTTTGGCCGGGGGCACCGGAAGATAATGCAATGGAGTGTCTCTCGGCTCAAGAGATCTCACTGCCAAATGATTCCACATAAATTTAGACAGGACATCATGCATAGAATTCGACGTTTGGGAAAGCGCTCGCAGGTCCAGTGGGTGCAGCTACACGTTGTCAGCTTTGACATAGTCAGTCACTGGAGGCAAACATACCTCTCGCTGGATCTGGTCTAGGATTTCTGTAGGAAGGTTAGAGAAAGTAGCATCGAGCTGAATTCCCGCCATTATAGGTTGATATGCACCTAAACTGCTATAATGTAAGGTTTAAGCAGCTTGGGGTCGTACTAGTGAATATCTAGTCGAACCAAAGTGTGGGGGGTTACCAGTGCCAAGGCTTGCTCATTTGGATCACGATAAGTGAACAAGACAACCATCCCAAGGCGATAGTCCTTTTCTTGGCATTATTTCAACTCGATTATTGACGAAATTTACCGATTTCTTTCTTCGAAATTAGGAGCAGCTTCCAGAATATCATCCTGCGCAAAGGTCTCAGCGCGCCAGTATCTGCCGATGACACTTCCACTACATACACTCCCTACTAGTTGGTTTTCTCGCAGAGAGTTATACATAATTTTGTGGGAGTAGTTGATTTAAAGAAAAAAACCCTTGATGCATCTGCTTTGTCGATGCCAACCCAAATAATTCCTAAGCCCAACTAGCAAACCCCTATAGTGACTACCCTAGAGGGAAAGTCAAGTCCGTAAAAGCCATGTTTCGTTCAAAAAGAAAACTCGTACAAAGCCACATGTATCAATTTCAACAGATTACCCGGAATCGTGAGCCGAATGTCAATGGTGCTGGATAGGGTGAAGCGTCAATATCTGGGTAAAATGATTCTAGCGCGAGACCGGTGATGAGCGCACAACTATCACGTAGGGCATTTATTAGTCATAGAGGGAAGTAGTTTATTCAATAAAAGCTAAGTGTTAGACCTCTCGCTGTATGCTGCCAGTACCGACAAAGTTATCGTCAGTTACGACTAATAGCACGTTATTCCTAATGTGCTTCTGTTCTTGACCAAGTCAGTGGCCACCAGGATCGCAATTAGACAAGTGGTAGTGAAATGAATGATTATTCCGCTATCTTTATACTAGCTAGAAAATCTATATAACCACGGTAGAATGCAGTGACTACCGCCAATACTGACGGCGCACATGTAACACTCTTCGTAAGACCAGCTTACTGGAGGTTCATGAAAAACTCGTGCATAGGCTTGTAATTTGGTGTACCTAAACCAGTCACTGGGTCCCAGCCGGTGGTGGCATTAAAACCGCTGGTGCCGCAGTTGTCGGCATCGCCCATGCCACCGTCCGTGATGTCGTTAAATACGTTGCCGTTCTCAGCCATCTTATAGAGACTGGGGTTGATGTAGCCGACGACCGACTTATTTGCTTTCAGCCTGTCTTCATTGATAAGGTTAATCATAGAAGCGAACAGCGGGGCGGACATCGAAGTGCCTCCGCCAGGGACGGGCTGCAAGTTTGTGATAGTGTAGCTGTTTTTGCCATTGGCGGAAATGTCGGGGAAGCCGCGACCGTTACGGTTGAATCTGCCAACCTGATTGCCAGGCGGCAGCTTGCCGTCGACCGTGCTGTACGATGGGTAGGGAGGAGGGTGGTCCTTAAGGTAGCTATAGAAATTTTATTTTTAGCTTTCATAGAAAGTTATCGCCCTCGTCACGGGTTGAACTTACGTGGAGATAGATTTCGCTTGCCAATCAGGGATAGGAAAGATGTTGCTGAAACCGCCACCAGATGCGTAGCCATCAGCCGCGGCCTCGGGGTCACCAATCCTACTGCCACGCGGCAGATGTGTGCCACCAACAGACGTGACGTACGGACAAGTTGAGACACCGTCAGGGGTGAACATTTCCTGGCCCTCACCGAAGCAGTGATCCGTTACCTGAGTGCCGTCATCACCACTCGAAAAAATAACCGTAGTTCCGGCTAGACCAAGTTTCATCCACTCAGTACACTGGCGCTTATGGAATGAAGCAAGCGTGGGGTCCTCAACATCACTCCACGAAACGGAGAGAACATTGGGAAGCTTGTTCTTATTGCAGTCATTACCGCCGCCATTATCGCCATTATCCTTACACAATGAACCATTGAGTGCGTTGGTGAGGGAATCGAAGACTTGGTTGAAGTTGGTACCATCTTTACGGTGGTCGCCAACCTGGTACACTGTGGTATTCTGGGGATAGATCAGGGGAATGACAATATCGACGTCTAGGCTGGACTCGGGTCCGGCGCATCCTGGCTGCGATTGCGCCGTGCCGCCGTCAACATTGACAAGGCCTGGGCCAAAACCCTGGGGAATTTTGAGCTGCATGTCTTTGTAAAACATGTTCAGGTCGTCCAGGCGGAACATGTCGCCGTCCGTTTCGAAGAGGGTAAGGTCGTTGCCGGGCATGGCGCTAGTAGCCTCGGGAATACCATATAGCGCGCGGATGCACTTGGGGGTCATAACTCTGTCGCAGGTGTCGAGCGTGTTGGGATTCGGAACGAAGGGGCCGTCCTCTGCGCGGCGTCTCCTGGTTCTAGTCCCGCTCTTGCTTTTCCGCCCTTGAGTAAAGGACGTGGCGGGCATGACGAAGTCAATATGTGGTGAGACTTCCTGCGGCAGGCTGTACGATTCGGTGCCAATGTAGGTGCGCGATGTGGCCTTGTGAGTGAAATGGTGGTACTGGGTCCTGAGTAGCGAGCCGAGCTCGCCGGTTGTGGTATTAAAGTGCATCCAGCCTTTGTTGGTAGAGACTTTAATAGAGCCCTCGGGGATTCCAGATTCAATAAGCCATTTTTTGACGCTGTTGATGGTCTCATTTTGGGGGGCAAACATATCCGCAATCGTCTTAGGGGAGAGGTACTGGCCGTACTTGGGCGAGTCAGGATCCGATCTAGTCAAATTACCGTCATTATTATGTCACCTATCAACGAAAATATATAAATTTAATAACCTACATCTCTGCTATGAGTTCTTGCCCCTTCTCTATATTGCTTTGCTTTAAAGCGATGCGAGCAGGAACAATGATGGCATCATGGGCGGCTTCCCCCTTGGCCCAGTCGGCATGGAGAGACGAGCGCTGCTCGTGCAGAACATGTCTAGGAGAGGCGGCGAGAGCCACAGATAAAATTCCTCCGGCGATAATAGCGGCAAATTTCATAGTGGAATGCGTAGGGGTGTACTCTTTGCTGTATATTGAATTGTAGAGAAACAGACGGCCACATTCGACGGGATTGTTGTCAGTCTTTATAATAAATCGATTGCCCGCGGATTATCACAGTCCGGAGAAACATGGTATACTGATGACCACCCCTCCCAACTGGGAGTCAACTTCTTGCATCTTTGGGCTTGGTCGTGGTTCACTGTATGAGCAAACTCAGGACTGCATTGCGAAACGGCCGTTTCCCAGGTCGACCTTCGTGCATCTCGGATTGCCTGCCTAGGCGCCCATGGATCCAAGGAACCACCACGCAACCTCTGGACGAATGTGGTGGCTGTTTACGGCAGATGAACAGCAAGCTTGCTGTCTTGGGTAGGTTGTGTGCTTTGGGTTGAGAAATTGCCAGGGGCCTAAGATGAAGGTGAATCGACAGTCGTCACGTATAAATGGTTTTTTTTTTTTTTTGCGAGGCCGCTTTACCCGACGCATTTACGTCGCATTTTATTCGAGGTCTATACAGAGTTAATAGTCACGAGATGTTCGGTCGTTGAAAACTGCGTTATAATTTATGAGTTCGGTTAATAGGATACCCCCCATTCATCATGACGTTTGTAACCCCAAACGTGATTCACTATGCATGACGATTATGTCGCCAATTGCGAGTGCAATCTGGAGCGTGAGCGCCGAAACGCGGATTTACTAGTCATGATCGAAGTTGAAGCTTCGTCGATTCCATACACTGCGCGGCAAAACTGCTGCACCACCTCCCTATTGAGGCAAGTTGGCGACGAATGAAAATGGGCACCTGGGGTAGCGGTGGGGGAATTTGCATCAGGCCGGCTTTCTTTGGTGCAGCGGCCAGCTTTGGAGCGGAAAAGACGGCAGGCATCCTGTCGCGCCGACAGGCTGTACACTGCGCCCGTGACGGGGGAAACACGGCATTGAGTCGCATCCTGCGGCTAACGAGGGCCTCCTTAGATCCTATATTGAAAACGCAGTTCAACGACGTCGACATGTTTCAGCGGTTCATCGTCGCCAAGTGGTAAAAAGCGATAACACCATCCCGCTTGCAGACAAGTGCTACGTGCCCGAGTGGCGCTGGTAACGGAGCTCGGCCGGCCCATCCCTAGTAACATCAATTCTGGGTAGCACAATTTTGGCTGGGCTGCTCATTTGGCTGGTTGAACCAATATCTGCTTGCGAACTGCGAGACCGGAACAACGACTATGGTCGGGAAGATGTGCCTCTGTCTGTCAGCAAAGAAATGGTCATTTCTAATCTAAACACGGCATCGTCAGGCCAAGATGGAGGTGTCGTCGATCAGTCCCTGCTACGTGATAGAAGCCCCAAGCTATGAGCTCCACCACTGAATCCACACTTGGCCCGAACTCTGTCAAACTTGACGACTTCACATTTCGGCGTCGGAAAACCGCACAGAAACGCCGCATCAAGCTACATACTCATGCAGGGCTCTGGACCACGTCTCAAAAATGGGGTCGATCTCCAGCTCCAGTCGGCCTTTTACGACCAAAACTGGAGCACCGTTGCGCGGCTCGCTGAGAAGCGTGCAAAGATGGTGAATGATCCGTATTATGAGGTGAGCAATTTGTGCAGCGCCTAGTCTAGCACTCTGATTACCTTTTTTTCTTGGAAAAAATTCGATTTCATTTATGGAAATTAATCGCCTACAGGTCCTCAAGGTCTGCGCCGAGAGCCAACTGGACGACCCCGCCGCCAAATATGGCGCCATGACGGCTCTGTACACTTACGTCAAGGACGGTACCGTTATCAAAGACGCGGACGGAATTGATCTTCTAGAATGGGCGACGCGCGATTTGTTAGAAGAGGACGAATTTACCAAGACACTTGGGCCTCTGCGGGTTCGTGCCGCCAAAGCCTCGCCCAAAGACAAGAGCCAGACGACAAGATGTCTCGAGTCTTGCCTTCTTCACTGGGATCTTGTCAGCGCACAACAAGTACGTATTTTATTTTCAGATCCGATGCAAAATTTGACTAACCAATCAGATTGCTGCCCTCATCGATAAATCATTTCCCCAAGAGAGAGCGTTTCTCTTCTGGAATATTGCCATCACCCACCTTCTAGCTGTATGTCGGTTGACGCCAACCCCGTGCCTTCATACTGACTTTTATCTAGACATCCCCTCAGTCACCACCCGAAAAAAAGAAGCTCTATGGCATGTTGGCGCAGAAGCAGATCGAGCGCGCTGCACAAGCCGCTGAACAGGCAGGTCGCGTGACACTTGCGGGGGTCGCCTCTACTGACAAGAGTGTAGGCAGAGGACAAAAAGTCTCTTCCTGTCCGCAGTATTCAAACAGAGCAGGAAATGCTCCTTTTATACGAAATCGTTGGCGCCCACGGCACCGCCGCAGAGTTCGAGAAGCTTCTCAACAGCCCCATCTTTAACCCCGTCGAGCAACTCAAGCAGGGTCGTAAGGAGCCGCTCATGTACGCCATCAACAAGCTTAATGGCGATTCAAACTGGCAGAGTCTTTACACTGTCTGCAGGGACTGCCTTTCAGTGGCAGATGAGAAGGATGTGCCAACACTGCAAGCCTCTGACTGGCAAGTGTGGCGCCTATTTATCATCGCCGCAAGCCACATCCAGGACAATGACACGGAGTGTGTATCCTTCTCATGTCGTTTTACGTCGTCTAACAATTTGCAGATCTACGCCGACCGTTCAAAATCTTCTGCTCAAGCTGTCCAAAGCAGCAGACTCCAAGCCGATATACAAAAGAAACATTATGCTCGCGCGTGTCTCGGTTAGCTTCCAGCTGCTAGAGTCGGAGGGCTCCGATGCCGTGGACTCTAGTCCTGCCTCTTTGCGACTGCGAGAACTTGTCAAGTACATCAATAATCAGGCTGCAAGCCCATCGTGCTTTGAAGATGTGAAGCTATTCGCAGAGCAGCTCGATGCTAGCGGCATAGATTATCTCGCGCATTACCACTTTCCGCCTCCAGACCAGGGCGACAACCTAACGGAGTTGAGAGAACAGATTTTAGCATTGAAGTTCCGATACTTTGCTGTAACCTGCCCGCAGACATATGAAACTGTATCAGCGGACAGTGAAAAGCAAAGCGCTCGCGATGCAGCCCTTAGGGACATCTACAAGACTAGCATGGCTCTACACAAACATATCGGTTCAATTGCATCCTACTCGTCTCAGGTTACCAAAGATGTGCAGGCAGAAGCTGCTCTTGTCGCCGCATTCTGTCTGGTTGGGTTGGCCAATCAAGTTCCGTCCTCGCTTCCAACGACTGAGTCTGCTCAGTACCTCGCCCAAGCCCTCGTCCTCCTCCAGCAGCAGCGCCAGTCATCTCCCAAACATAGCCAAATCTGTCTCCTACTCGCCCAGATTCATCTGCGCCTCTCTTCCTTCCAACAAGGTCTCGCCGCATGGGACACACTGGATGTGAAGAACACCATCATGGACTCCCTCGCGCCGCTCTTCTACGACCGCTTGTCTACCGTGGCACCAGGCATGATTTCACCTCTGACAAATGACGGCTGGCGGTTGATGTCGTCCATAAGAACGCACTACCAAACTTCTCTCAAGATGCGAATGCCTCGGCGCTTGATTGACGCTTTCCAAGAAGGCAGCTACTGCAGCGTCCTGACAGTACCTGCCTATATCGAGAAGCTGCGGGTGAGCTGCACCAGAGCGATGGGCCTGGTGGAGAGTGTGCGTTCCGAACGGCTGTTGGGTCTATCGGAAACAGAATTACTAAGCGATTCAAGATTCAGTGAGCTAAATTGAGATTGCAATTGTGCAACTGGAAGCTAACTGTGCTCTAGCTGAAGTTCGTGATGGTACTACCTTCAACGACATCATTGACTATGGGTCATTCCCGTCGTGGGATCACAGCGCCAACCCCAGCATCTACGAACGTCTTAGACTTGGCCCAGCTCCGAGCGTAAGTATTCTCATACAGTTTCCAGAGCCCAGCTAATATTTGACAGAACCGAAGAGCCCATTTGTCTTTGCTGGCGGAGGCCTTCCAGCAGACGCTCGCGTACACCCCGCCCACGTTCTACAAGGTACCTGTCGCAGGGTCTGTGACGGACCAAAATTATGTCGTTGAGATGCTCGGCCAAATCACCAATTCATTCTCCAAATTTCTTCCCGGTGCGGCCTCAGTGTTCACGCAGTCGGAGCTTCAGTACTTTGAGGCCATCAGCTTGCTCTCCTCGCTGGTAGTCCTTTGCACGGATCGCGCAGCAGGCCTCAGCGAGCTCCTTGGCCAATTTACCAGCGCTATTACCGCGGCGCTCGAGAGCCAGCGCGACTATCTAGACTCACTCGCCGAGGGCTCCGAGATTGGAAACACTACATCGCTGCTGCAGTCGCTGCACCGCATCGTCCTGTTGCGCGACACTGCCGTCGCGGTCAGGAGCGCTTCGCAGTGGATCTTCGGTTTCAACGAGAAGCAAAAGGAGCGCGATCGCTCTGGTCAGAGTAACCTGCCCAAGGAGGTGATTATTCAAACCAAGGCGTTGGGCGTGACCGCAGACGAGATACTCAAGCAGTGCAAGACCTGGGTCATGAGGTTGACGCAGGACACCAAATCGGGTGGCGTGATTGAACGGGAGATTAAAAAGTTTATTTACGGCGGCGAAGAGGGCAAGCTGCTACAGGGATTCGTTACCGATAGCACTGTCTTTGATCTGGTTGGCAGCTGGCGCAAGAGTCTTGCTGCATGGCAAGGAGTTCAATGGCAATAGGTGGTCACAGGGTAGACAACTAGAAGTACTTTGATATGAGTCCAAAAATACAAAATATCACTCACTTTTTAGTCTTCATATGTACGATAATAGGGAAGGTTAAGACTATTGTTTGAATCGAGAGCAAAAAAGAAAAAGTAAAAGTCATAGAAGGGCTAGATTTAACGTCCTCGGTTGACCTGCTCTGTTTGTTGCAGCCGACGCCTTCTGCCAGCTGGCGCAAACGCTGCACACTGTTGATGGACTTCACCTTGCCACCTTGGTGCTCCGAATTTTTCTTTCTCCTCCCCTTCCCTTTCATTCATTCTCCCGTTGAGAGCCGTCCATCTACCATTCACCCCAGACATTCCGTCAATCCATCCTCGAGCTATGGGTGGCCCGAAGCACGCTGGCACGGTTCCCCTGCCGCGCATTTGCGGCTTTGCCGAAGAGTTCTTCTTCGCTCACAAGCTGAAGGCAGATGATGAGCAGAAAATGTCCAGCATGCTGGGCAATCCCCGGTTTCAAAAGGGCAACCGCGCTGCTCGGTCCTACGCCAACCTGGTGGTGCTGTTTCGCCTGCTGCTGTTTTACGGCGCCTTGAAGCATCACCCGCAGTTCTGGGAGTGGATTGCCAAGGACTGGGGCATCGCTGCGGATAGAGGCTCCGGCCCTGTGGCGAGCATTGCCAACTTTTATTCCGATGCACGCTACGCTGCTCTCGGTCGGAACGACCAGCGACTGTCGCTGCTCGTGCGTTTGGTAGACGAGTGGCTCATGATCCGGCCACGACCGGAGTTTCCAATCTCGGAAAGTCTGGACGACGCAACCGTTCAAAATACACGCAGAGCTTGGCTCCAAATTCGTGACTGGCACGTCGACATGCTCATGGACGCCAAACTTCCGGCTTGCCTCGTTGGAGTAGAGACTCCCACAAAGATTGTCACCTCACTCTGGGAGACGGACCCGGAAGTTGCGTAAGTTATTTCTGAACCCCAGCATCCGCAGCAAACGCTAACATAGATACAAAGTGCTCTTTTGAAAGAGATCAAAACTACACGCAAGCCGAAAGCGTACCTCAATAAAACTGCTGTGTCGAAATCACCCAGTGTTCGATCATTACCTATCGGGTTCGAGAAGCCAAGAAAGAGAAAGAATTCACTCTCCGAGGGCGAAATCGATGAGACGGCATCTTCTTTTACGTACACCGATCCCATGTTTGATGAACGCTCGTTCTCTCCACACGCAGAGAGTAACTGGCATCCGGGACTGTTCTCTGTGCCTGTAGGCCATCAACAAAAACGCATAAAGCTTTATGGTAGTAACAGTGTCCCGCAGAATCACGTTACTAAATCTGCCGAGTCTTTCGATCTCATCGACTTCACGCCTACCGAGCCTCGCAGCCCTGCCATCAGCCAAGCTCCCGCGCCAGCCTCGCAGCCTATGCCACAGCCTGCTCAATCGACGATGCCTCAGTTAGACTTCTTTTGCCCCAATCCGCCTCCGATAGACTTCGACATCCTCGAGTCACCAGAAACAGCTCAGCCAAGCGTCAGGCCTCCTCCGGGTCTTGTGAAGCAAGTTTCACCTCAGTTTGACTACAACGGTGACATCAAATCCCCAAAAGTCGCACCACCAACTGTACTTAGGCCACCACCTGGTCTGGTCCAGATGAAGGAGCCTCAGTTTGATTACAGCGGCGCGAGCGACCCCGTGCCCGACATGCGCGATGTGCTCAAAACTGAGATGCAAAAGATTGCGGGACAAATCAGACGCCACCGAGAGCATATCCGTGTGCGCGTGGATACGGAGACGACTGGCTGCGTGCCACTCACCAGAGGTCCAGACGCAAATGGCGGCACGGCTGCTATCCAGGTAGTGGGTGGCCTGGTGGCTTCCGAGGAACGGGAGCTGTACGAATCACGACTGCGCGATATGGAAGCTAGAATGGCGGCTCTTGAAAGAGCACATCGAGAAGATTCCAATTGGGCCAGAGCCATGGGCAACTTCTTGTACGACGCCAATGAGCAATCTCTCAAATCGCTTCGGGCTGTCTTCGCATTCATGGAGACGCTGCAGCAAACATCGAGTGCGTTGCTCGAAGGAGACGGGAAGCGCAATCAATTTGACTCGAGTTAATTTGGAAATTGCTTTCCACATTCCACCTACTGTATTTTTGCTCCCCTTAGTCGTTCTCACTTTCTTTGTTACTTGCTGGATTTGAGGACTGTCAGATGGCAGAATAGCCTTGCTGTAGAGTCATGTTGGAAATGGAATATTCAATGGGTCGCTAAAAACTAGTCAAGGAAATAAATACTGTTCGTCAACAATCTATGCCGTCTTTTCCTGTGCGGCGTTGATTCTCTCGGTGATCTCGTCATTCTCCGACAGCGCGGCGACCATGTTCTCCGTCCAGCTCGTCGGGAAGTACTGCCCCAGCCAGGTGCGGCGCGCAATACCGCCCGTCCAGTACCAATCAGGCGAGCGGCCGAACCAGCCACCCATCCATCCTTCGCCCTTGATGGCCTGCGCGACAATCTTGCCAGCGTACACGTCCGTGTCCATGGGGATGGTCTCCTGGCTGAACTGGTGGCGCTTGATGTAGATGTCGTTGACGGGCTGGTAGAGCGAGTCCTCGGGGAGGTGCTGCGAGATCTTGGTGGCAATCTTG
>JANAKD010000157.1:0-32717 GCA_027627215.1 Lecanicillium saksenae | reverse complement strand
GTGGTTTGGGTGGATGCGGGCGCAGGTTTAGCGGGGCCGGCACGCTGGAACCGCTGGAGGAGGGGCATGAGGCATGAGCCTTGGGGTGGCTTTACAGGGGACCGAGGCGCTGGAACTAGAGGCACTGGGTAGGGGTCCACGACGCACCGCACATGTGCCCTTGTCCTCGGCATCGACGCGAACAATGATTCAAAGAAAAGGTGTACAATGATCCAATTTTGCATTCGGCAATCAGTGGCAAATACCATGAAATCCGTTTCCTGGCTGGTCTTGGGTGGTGTACAGGATTCGGCGTTGGACGAAAACAGCTCCTCTTTTTGTCTCTCTTGGTGCTTATTGTAAGACGAGGCTTTCAACGGCGTGGGTGGGATTGTGACTGCGCCCAGGGAAAAAAAGAAAAAAAGAGAAAAAAAAAAAAGAGAAAATTCAATCAAGCAAAAAAGTAAAGAGCATCAAGTGTTAATTTAAAACAGTCACGTTGCGATAATGGGATGAGATTAATTGAAAATGGGCTGCCCTACATCCAAGCCCAAGCGCACAATGCCTGTCCATGTCCAGGGATCTATCCAACTCCTAGGTACTTGTACTAACTGGTGTGTATCTTACAGGGGCCAGGGTCAGGTTCAGTGGTGCGACTGCTTTGGTCAGGCCGTTGCGCAGGCTGAAGCCGTCAGTCAATAAATCCAGCACGTACCTTGTAGCGAGAGCCAGCGGCCCAGCAGCTTGGTCCGACTATCACACGCGCCAGCAGGGATCATGAGTTGTTGCAAGGCCTAGCGAGGACATGGATGTCGTTCAAACTGTCATGCTAACATGTCCTAGCGACGGACAATGGATATCCGACATCAATAAAGAGGCGCAATTCAAAAAGACGAGGGGNAAAAAAAAAGAGTCGACGGCAGAAGCGCATCACAAACAATCCAGCGCGTCGCCATCTTTGTTCCTGTTCCCCTTCCTCTCCCCTCTCCCCCTCCCCTCTCCTGCATAAGGAGTGCATCCAGCCAGCACCTTGCACACGCCTCGGATGTGCATTCATGCATTACTCCGTCCTCCTCTACCCCATTCCCAAGGTACCGTCAACCCGAAAATCAAAGGATTACATTGCTTGTGCATGCCGGGACAATCAACTGCCCCTACCTCCTTCCTACATATGGAGTAGTATGGAGTGCATATGTATGTGCCGATGCACGTTTTATGCTCACACCAAAAACTCCGTACTGGTACCTGCCTTAGTGCCCGCCGCACGCGGTGCCTCCGCCTCCCTACCTACTTTGGCTGTGCCCCTTTCAAATAACGCCTCACATTCCATCATCGCCATCATCCATCGCCTTCATCACCACCATCATGCCATTTTGGTTTTTTTTCATCATTTCGGCAATCATCTCCTCGGGCTCCTCTCTCCCGTCCTTGTACCAATAATCCTCAAATACTTTACAGGGATTCCCACGCAAATCACCCCATAAACCCAGCGCGTTCCCAGCCTGGTCGACTCCGGGGCCTTGTTCCGGAGGCGTCGACCCGCTCCACCCACCAAGCAATCACCACACCATCACATCACGCTAAACCAAAAACTCGTCCCAATACCCACGCCATTGTCCTCTCGCCGAGAACAATTTTCACCACTTCCGCTCCCGATTAGGTCTGCCAGCCTACCCAGCCAACCCAATCGACCCAACTAAACGTGTGTGTGTGCCTTGTGCCTGGATGCGACGCGTTGCTGCCCTCGCACTGCGTCATCTCGCGACTGGAAAAAGAAATAACAAGGGCAACCGTTCCTCGCAATGCTGCATGCAACCTTGCAGCTTCTCGGAAGGAATGCCGTCGTGCGACTCTCGCCACAAGCTACAATGGCCTCGCCACTTATCGCCAACTTCGAGACGCTACTAAACAATCCAATTGTCACAATCAGAATCCTCGCTATGCTATTGGGGCTTTTCCCTCCACAACTGGCTCGCGCTGCGCCGCTTCGTATTACCGCAATTTTCATTTGGTGGCTGCTGGCCCTTGTCCCTTTCACTCTATGCACACACGCCCCCGGCTGCGCCGCCCTGCAAACTACCTAGTCTTGCGTGTTCCTCTTTTCCCTCTGCAAATCCTCCATTATATGCCGTGCAAGTTTTGTTATAGCCCATTCTGCCGATCACCGAGGCTCTTCAGATCTTGATTTCGGGACTCGACCGTCCGCTGCTCACGCTGCTCTGCCCTCCTGCTCACTAATACTGGCATCGCATCCTTTTCCCTCTCAGTTTAGAGCCTCGCCCACTAACCTACGGAGCTTCGTGGATCGACTGCAACCTCGCAGCACTCTTTCGTGATCTGGCTTGTCCGAAACCGGCCTGGCGCAGGTCCCAATACTTCGCGCGTGGCCTCTTTCGCACCAAGTCGCGCGCTTGCCCTGCTAGCCTGCGAAATCTTGGCGCCACAACTGGGGGATTTTACGAGTCAACTCTGCAGCTACTCCGACAACGACCTGCCCAAAAAACTAATCATGTAGGATTCAGCCCACCCACGGTTGTGTGCTTTATCAATTGCTCTCCGATTATTCTCGCCGTCGCAACTGCGACTCGAGAGGCTTCACCCTGTATCGAGCTCGCAAGCCCTAAAATAGTCACCAAGCGATCAGTCCGCTGAAAATCACCCCTCATGTTTCGAGCCTTGGGCGTCCCTGTCCCTGTCCAGCACTGACATCGAGGCTTCGGTTGCGTGGTCTGGTGGACCGCGATGCCACCCAATCCAGCCTGTCCTCTTAGCACCAACCGGGACAACGTGTATATCATCACCACGACTTCTATAGCCTGCCAAGTAAAACACTGTACATACAAGCATCACTTCTAGCCAAACATGCCGCCACTCAACCCCAACCGCCTCGTGGCAATAATCACCGTTACAGTGGCTGTACGCCAGCATTGCTGCGCTCAGATCCCGTCTACAGGGGTCTTGTCGGCACTCAGTGGCTCAAATGCTCAAATGGGGTTACTCGGGACTCGGGAGCTGCGTGACAATCCAGGAGGCTCCCCGACAAGAGGCGTGTTTCAGAACTGCATCACCTCACTTTGTCTCTCTCACCCTCTCTTCTGCCTTGCGCTCACTCTCCTGACGCCTGTCAAGGCGGGAGATGTGGTGCCAGTCTTGCACCTGCCAGCTGATTGTGAAACATCTTTTGGCCTTTTCCTCACAGACGCACGCAATCTCGGCGAATAGAGCGACCACGGCTTCGCCAATAGTTGATTGTAACTATCGCAACAAGGACGTCCTCTCGCGCATCCTGATCCTGATGCCAAGATTGAACAACAAAGGGAACGCATCGAATACATGCATCCATCGGAATTCGCGGCTTTCTTTGGTCCCCCGATTCATGCCTTTCCCGTCCGTCTCCCGCAGCTCGCCCGCACTGCAACCCTCCGGTTTTCGTCAACATTCCCCTAATCGTCTAGCTTTTCGTGATCTTGATAATCTTGCAAACGAAGCTTACATACACGCCCTCGCCCCCTATATTAATGCAACAGACTTTCTCTTCACTATATACTTTCTGCTAGCCTATAATCGCCCGCGTGCTCGGCTGCTGACGATCGGCTTCTGGCTTGCCTGTCAGTCAACTAGTCAGTTTGGCTTGCTCTCTATACTGGATGGAGATGATGGTACAGGATTGAGGACTGACAAGTGGTAATAAGGTATGTCTGTGCGCCGGGCGACCCTTTCTTTCTACAGCAACACCGCACGCCACGTTTGTTTCCCAACGGCAGATGCACGGCCGTAGTCTGATCGCGAGCAGAGAATAAATTAAGTTTTGTTTTTTCCTCTCTTGGCCTTGAACTTGTCCTCCACAGCAACCCCTAATTGGGATGGTGCAACACACCAGAAGGCGTCCTTCAGCTGGCTAACGGCGGGTTCGTTTGATTTCATGTGCTTCCATGTCTCTGTCTTTCTGCCTTGTCACCAAAATACCGAGCCATGTGGCGGCACGGCAGCTAAACCAAGTTCCCCCTCTGTACTACTGCCGCAAAGCCCCTATTCTGCGCCGAAGCTTCTTTTTCTAAAACAAGTATTCCCGTTTAATTAAAACGCCGCCTTGTAGATTACACAATGCCGTTGCTTTCTTTTGTATTTCCCAGTTTAATTTGGATTCTTTCTCCGCCCGTGGTACTTGCGCAGCCCACCAACTTTTCATCCCATCACAGGGCACGCCGGTCCGGGCGCCCAGCCCAGCCGTTTTTGTACACACCATCATTACTCATGAAGGAGAGTCCTCCTTGTATTACTCTTTTCTGCACAAAACCGTACAACGCACGGTCTTAATTCAGGCGGTTAACTAATTTCGATATATTTTTTTCTGTGTGTTCTAACTGGGAAATATATATATATTAAAAAAAAAATAGGGGAGATTTGATACGCTCCCGCTGTCGTGGTCGACCCATCCGTCAAAGTTGGGACGTGTGTCATCTATAGCGCGCTCTCGGACCTTTTTTCTCTCGCTCGCTCGCGACTCTATTCGACGAGCTGGAAAAGGTGTACGAGAGGGGATTCTGCAGCGGGCTGAAAGGGACGGCTCGTGGTCTTGCGAAAAGGTGGGAGAGAGAAAAAAGGACAGGTACGAGTCATAGCATACGTGCATCTGTCGCAGGCGGCTCTGCCATGCGATGCAACCTGCGTGGTAAACACACACACACATACACATACATACATACATACATACACACGCGTGCGCACACGCCTCTTTCCCGTGAGCTTGTGTTCATGTGCTACTGGGTGTAGCCGTTTATTGCGCTGATGTTAGGTGACCAGCGGGTGTTACATTGTCTACGCTTCGCCCACACACCCAAGGTCCTGAAATTCCAAGTCCTTTCTCATGAGTTCTTATTCCGACAAATTAGACTTCTTGGCGCTGTTTGTCTCAAGTCCATGCCTCCCCCGCTGCTACTCTGCTATTCTGCTATTCTAGGCTGATAAATGACGGGGGGAGGGCTTGTTCGTTTTGCCCAACCTCCGCGGTCTTGTTTAGACGGGCCGTTGTGTGTTCGATACTAACTAGACCAATGTATTGAGAAAGGGNAAAAAAAAAAAAAAGTCACCATCGTGAGCGATACCGCGAACAAGCCACATCCTTGTAAATGCATCATGCCATCGATGATGCGCGCGGATCAATATTTCGCGTTTCAATAGAGGCCGCCGCAGTTTTGCGCCTGTGGCAGAAAAACAAAATTGAACAAAGAAAAGCAAACAAAGTTGTTTTTTTGTAAAACTCGTGTAGAGAACAAAGAAACGCATCATGAGATCGGCTTGGTTTGTTTGCCATGCCAAACTACAGGGTAAGCTGCTCGGCAACGGCCTCGCAACAAACACATGCATCCACACAACCCACCCCTCCTCCCTCTCTTTTACACACTTCATAACCTTTATGCTATAGACGTCAGTGCAAAGCGCTAGCTGGAATCACACTCCCCCCCTTTTTTTCTAGTGCTTGCTGATTCCCGAAACTTTCGGGCCGCTGCTGAAGCTCTAGAACAACTTTGTATTGCTCGCGCGCATGAAATTTCTCTCGGCTTCTCCCAGCTGGACAGGTTAGGCAGCCTGGTGGTGTCAAAAGGCTCCCCCGCCTAAAGTTATGACGTAGCTGTTGCGGATGGCCAAGGCATCGACAACAGATGGACGAATGTTTTTACATGCAATGTTGGCCTTTACCAAAATACCAAGTCATGCCTTTTTTTTAATGCTGGTGCAGTTGCGATTTATTTTATTATGACGCGTTGAAAGGCAAAAAAACTTTTGTGTGGCCTTGATGTATTGCCTAGCTTTTATTCTTCGCCGTGGCGAGAGGGTCGTCAGGTGCTGGGAGCCTCGGCGTATCAGGCCAAAGTCGTCTGTTGCTGCTTTTGTGCTTGTTCCTCTCGTCGGAAATGACATTACGGTGCAAAAGAACTACTATACGAGAATGCCGAATTTAGAAGTCGACTTTGGCCAAGCCGCGCCTGCGACAACCTTTTTCTTGTGTAGAAAGTTGCGCCAACACTGGATAAATGTAAAACATGGCAAACCCGGGGCTAGTGGCCATATAAGAACCGCATTCCAGTCCGGCTTGTCATGTAGCCGTTTGGAAGCCGAGAGGCGAGTTCAACGTCTCCAAGCTTTTGAGAGCTATATGATCCGGGGCCTATGAACAGAGAGCGCTTCTAGGGTACAGCCATTGAAGACTCGCGATCTGAGAAGTTGTGAAATTGGCCCAGCTTGATTATCGGTATTAGCGCCACGTTGGGATCGACACCGGAACATTTACCGTGGTGGAATAAATAGCAACACGAGACGGAATGCTGAATATCTCGAATCTGGAGAAGCTGACCACTGTCTTCTCCTCATCGACGGAATTGGCAAATGTGCCGAGACATGCGTAGCCGCCGCCAGCGCCGTGGCTGCATGACGCTTCAGCTTGTACACGTCAACCTGCATGTCTCGTGCCAGCGACGACGCTATTTAAATATCTGCGATTAATCTCTCAAAATCGAAACCCCGCCGTCATCTCACAGCTTCAATTCACAGAGAGAAAAAAAATTTAACTCCAGCACACGTTCATTCCTTTTGATACCCCCATCGTTCATCATGGCTGTCGGACTCGATGACCCCGCGTTCAAGGACGCCGCGGAAAAGGTCAAGACTCTCTCCACGAAGCCAGACAACGCTACCCTGCTCAAGGTAAAAAGAATACAAAAAGCTGCGCCGACTGAGTTTGGTGATGATTTCGTGTGGTGCTGACTCTGCATAAGCTCTACGCTCTCTTCAAGCAGGCCACGGTCGGCGACAACGAGACTGATGCGCCGGGAATGATGGATTTCACTGTAAGCCACGCCTTGTTCTGCATCCTATTTGCCCTCCAACTTTGACAGGAAAAATATGCTAATGTTATAACAGGGCAAGGCCAAGTGGAATGCCTGGAATGATGTCAAGGGCCTGTCGAGAGAGGACGCTACTCAGCAGTACATCGAGCTGGCGACGGACCTGATTGCAAGGGACTGAGTACAACAAAAGTTCCTTTGCGGCACAATTTATAAACNAAAAAAAAAGGAGTGTACGCTAGTTTTAAGCTATACTAAAGCAGGCCTCATGTCACTTCGTTCGTCCCAGGACTGTCTCCCGAGCATCGCATCGTTCCCTTTGCTCCCACCTTGCCGCTCCCACCAAACTTGTCAATCGCCTCCTTGAGAATCTCAATGCCGTCCCCGTGGCCGATGTAATACCGGGCACTCTTGCCACCAATGCTGGTGTACACGTTCATGATGCACTTTCCGTGCGTGCGAATCTTGCGGTGCGTGCCCTCAAACGTGGTCCAGCTGCTGTCCTTTTCGTCGACGAGCTCTTGCAACATCTCATTGCAGTCGCCGGTCGGCGGCGAAGCGTCGCTCGTCTGGTCAACAAAAGTCGACGGGCCGCACTGGATGGTGCGGCTGACGTCGTTGCGGGGAAAGTTTTTCCTCTCCTTGATGTGCTCGTCATGCTGAGCCGTCTTCCAGCTCTTCAGGGCCTGATTTTCGTCGCACACGGGGAATCGTATGAAGCCGGCCGTCGTGGCGTCACCCTGGAGAAGACCGGTGATCAGGTTCGGCTCTTTCGGGTCCGTCTCCGGCGCGTCGTTGTCCTTGCCACTGCTCAAGTATGTCTTGACGGCTCTGCAAGGGCGGTCCGCCACGTCAGCTGGGATACGCAGAAGGAAATAGCCCCCTGGGTGGGTGCGGATTGAACGTACCCTTTGATGAGCGTGTCCGTGGTGACGCCGCCCCAGTCACCCTCGCCAAGTTTATCGGCACCAGTCGGGACCTTGAAAACACCAGAGCCGTGATTGCAGTCGCAGGGCGGACTCGAATAGACGCACTCTCCCTTTCCATCGGGCGCGACAAGTTTGTACAGTGTTCCATCGTGACATGCAGAAGGCAGACCTTTAGTATGTATATCATCGTCATCTTCGCCACAGCCTTTTCCAGTATCAACGATGAGGGGCTGATGATGCGACGCTTTCCAGAGCGCGGGAATTCCGAACGCATATACCGCTTGCAGAATTTGGTCGTTCAAATCAGCATCATCCATACCACCTTGCAAAGGACCAGCGAAGTGACCATCGCTAATAAGTGATGTGAGCTTATCGATCGAGCCGTCTTATCCGTCGAACAAGTCTGCAAGTGCTGTTTTAATAGCCTGGCCCCAGCCAGACATGCATTTGGCCATGTAGTTCGAAAACTTGTGCTGGTCTTCTGCTTTCCAAGTCGATCTAAAGCAAATATCAGCATAGTGCACGTAAATCAGCAGACATAGGTAGCTCCGAGTCGTGAGGGGTAGTCTTACGCGTCTGAGTCTTTGAAGGTGGATGCGATGCTCACAGCGCCAGATGCGAGAGTCCCAGTAATCTTTTTGCCTAACTCAGCACCTTCCTTGGACAATTTTCCTAATTCAGGAATCTTTTTCAATACTAAATGGCGGTTAGCTCAAAGCTGGTTGCTGTGTCGAGGACTGTGACTTGCTGAAGGAAAAGAAGCCGCCGCCGACCATCGGCGCGCCGAGCGACACCAATCCAAGCAAGGTGTCAAGCCATTGTTTCTCATCGGGAGGTTTTTTCGGAGCGAAAACATCCTCCATATGCGAGAATGAGCTATCTAGTCGTAGTGCAGCATCGGACACAACGGCATCGTAAATGGTGTTGTACATCTAAGCCACCACCAGGTTAGCAGACTGCTATCACGGTCACAACACCGTTACATGATAAAGGTTCACAATACTCACAGCGCTAATCTGAGCTAGACAAGTCCAAATAGGCTCTTGTGCTGGGTCATTCATTACCCTGCAACCAAAAGCGGCGCAGTAATTGTGACCAATCTTCCCACATTCTGCGACCTCAGATCTGCCGACGTATCTGGCTATATAAGCCGAGAATCCGTAAGCCTTATCACCGCTAGACCAATTTTTCCAATCTGTAGTCATGTTTTGCCTGGCGTCATTGACGTCTAAACCAGACCAACGTTTTGATTCTGGCTCGGTGAAGTTTTGGGACCAATAGTCGTCGCAGGTAAGCTTCGTCCAATTTCCATGGTGGGGGCCGCTCTCGAGATATGGATCCACGTTGTTGTCGATCTCTTTGAGAATCTGAGGCCAAGTCTGGCCTTCAGTGAACGGTTTGTTGTACTGCTCCAAGTCGGTGGCCTAGTTTACGGCCCCACCCATGTTGAGAGTCTGGTACATAAGATGCCGTCTGAATTTATTGTCTGAATCATGTACGCTACCCACTGGTTATTGTCATATACCAGAATGTTAGATTGACTTTTGTTATCCAAGTAGTGTTGATTGACACGTGAAGCGTCAGCGACAATGTCAGTGGGAGATCTGGCACGACGGTTGCATAGACGAAAGTAAAGGGGAAGTGAATCGAGCCGTCCCTGTGACGTTTTTGCTATGTTTGTAAGCCAAGAAATCGCCAGCATACCAAGTCTTCATTGTCTCTTGGACGTCAGCGAAGACTTTGCTTCGAACTAGCGCGATGCCGAAAATATGTCCCGAATCATAGCCCGAGTCACACAGCTGCATACTCAAGGTGTCTCGTTGGAAAGTGGCACTCTCTGTCTTAATCTCGAGAGACTCCAGTGCGGCCTCCACTCCCGAGTGGCTGCGGAGGCTGCGACCGAAGTAGAAGCCTGCTGCTGCATTGCCGTAGCTGGCATATAGCATTGTCTCCTTGCCGACAGCTGCATGCCCATTCGCAAGGTAATCACGCAGTTTGCCAATCAGAGAATAATAATCCACTTCGTTGCCAGTAGCATTAGATTGCCATCCAATCTGATAAATAGCTTTCACTTCAGCACTAGGCTGTGTTGCCGCCTCATGGCGGCAACGGTCACTGTTTTGACACCGACTGTGTTGTCGCATCGCTGGAGATTTTCTCGGAAGGCGCCTGTCCCCCTGATCAGATTCGCATCAGCTACTGGGCACAGGCTGGATGCGGTGCCAAATGGTTTGGCTACGGCTATGCGAGTCGCGGGCAGTGTCGGACTTTATGGTCCAATGGCTACAAGTTCAAGTCGCTTTGGATCAAGTGCGCGTCCAAGGAAAGCGATTGTCTCGAAAAGGGCGAATGCAGTTACGATCCCATTCCCAACTACAACTTGTGTTAGTCATAAGTACGGCAAGTTCATTCGAGCAAGTAACTTAGCTTTAATGCAAACTGTGTTTCGTTTAAAATACTTCAAATAAGATTTTGTACTGGGGGTTTGTTGTACTTCCATTGCTTTGCCTCCGTGTACAACATTCTCATTCTCTTGAGCAGAGTACATGATTAGGATTAATGTTCCGGGTGAATTTCGAGATTGTAACGGCAACGGCGTGACAATGGTCCTTTCAATTTACTCTACAGTACATGAAGAGATAAGTTTGGAGTCTGAATCGCGCGCTTCACCACCAAGTGACAGGCTCTTGTTGGTGGAGAAGTAGCGGCTGGCTGTAGGTTATCTTCCAGCCTCCCCACGAAGCTCCGCCACAGGCCGCCACGGTACAGCGCCGCCCCGCCATTGACGTCGGATCTGGTGACTTGCACCCGACAACCTGCTGATTATCCGTTGAGGCGCGACTCATTATCACTTTCCACGTCATGGCTGCATCCATCTGCGCCAACTTCTTTTGATTGATTTAAGCCGCGAGATCGCCACCCGTCGCAAGCTCCGCGACCGCCATCAGACGAAGCACAAATAAGCAACCCCGCCACCTCAACACTGCAAACGACAAGCTTGCGAAACCGCCCGAGCGACACGGTCCATATCACGCCAACACCTCTTGCGTGGGATTCTTTCACGATGGCTTCGCAGACAGATGCACCAGCTCCCCAGCGGTCTGGATCGCCTACTGGCTCGCCCCGCGGACCCTCAACCCACTCTTTGCAGGCTGCGGCCACAGTCAATGCCGGCCTCAACAGAGAGCTCTCTCCTCGTATGTTACAGCTGTTAACGGTGATATTAGAGAACTTTGAAGCTGATTTAATATTCAACAGGCTCTTCGACAAGCTCACTGACACGTGCCCATCGATCTTCATCTAATACCGGCCGGCGCCGTTCCAACGTTCTGATGAATCTGCAACTCAACGATCCAACAGTCCCTGCTCCCGGCGAGATGGTAGCTGAACACAGCATCCCGGAGCATCATAGAGCCCCGAGCCTCGGCGAGCTACATCAAGAGCTCGAGGCAGAGCAAGAGGCCCATGTCGTGAGTCGCATGATTCTAGTCGCATCATTGAACAATGCTGATATTTAGCTCCTCAGAATCGGCTACTACAAATGATTCGTCAACAGCAGCTCGAACTTCAGCGACTTCAGGCCAGCAACCCAAACAACAGCCATGGGCACTCCGCGGAAGATAGTAGCGCCATCTCGGATCGCCCAGCGCCGCCTGTTTCGCAGGGCGCAATCCCTACTCCGCCCGTTGGATCCTATCCTCGGTCGCCTGTTTTCCACCACCGGCCATCCCTCGACATGGCGCGGGCCGACCTCCATCGCCGATCTAGAACACCAAGCCGTGGAGCATCACCAAGGCTACGCTCCACGTCTATCAGCGCGGAGAGCGGCGATTGGGCTCTGGGTGGGCGTGATGAAAGCGCATTCTACCAGGCCGAGGCCCAGATGCTCACGAGAGAGAACCAAATGCTGAAGCATCGTATCAACGATCTCCGTATGAACCAGCCTCCGATAATTTTGCCCAAAAAAATAACTAACTTTTACTACAGAGAAGCAGCTGAGCGAGCTCTCGGCCAGCCAGGGATCGACTGAGCCACCGACCCCATCAAGCCTTGGTCGGTCAAGTTCGGCGGCTGAGCCATCGGGCGAATCCGCGGGGCCTGAAGCATAGGCTTGACGCTGTTCGAGGTATTCTGAAATTAACGACACGGGCTGCGCAATCATTTTTAGATTCATACAATTGCATGTTTTATGATTTGAAGTTTGGCGAGTAATTATGTACGATAAACAGGACGACTGCACAGTATGCTCGTAGTCTCAATGGCTTTGCTAGATATCCGATGTTTTATAGGTTTTATTCTACTCACACATTGCGTCTATGGCAATTGTACAGCACAGTTTTCATGTCAAGAGACAAGCTTAGGGATTCGTGATATCGGACTTCCGGCCATGATTTGATCGGGTCCGGCAGGACCCGAGTGGCGCGACATCGGCGAATTGTGGTCTACAGGTGAGCTGCCCGGATTTATGTGAAATTTCTAGAGATCAAGGCTTCTTACAGAGAAATTCTCCGAGCATTGAACTCATTTCCTGCCTTTTCAAACATTTCGCTGCTCCGGTTTCGCGCCCCAATCGCAGGGCGGTTGATGGATATCCACTAGCGCCGGGTATCAACAGTCCACTCGACCAGAAGAGGCGAGCCAACTTGCCTCTCTCAACTTACACCCACGACGNTGTCGCATGTTCAAACGAAGCACGCCAGCAAAACCCATACAAAAATGCTGGCTAGGCGAGCGGCCAAATCATCGCCGCTGCTGTCGTCAAAGGCTCAGTCGGCATCCGCCCGAGCCTACTTTAGTGCGACGACGGCGCGCTGCGCCGACTTCACTCATGTGGTAGGTGTTCCTGTCATCCCATGTTTTGAAACCTGCAACCCCTCATCCCCTGTGTCGACACACCGAGATCTTTGTCTTCAGATTTTAGCACTGCGGGTTCATTGTCTCGAACCACATGGTATGGTAGGCGTGCAGCCGTTGAAACATACACACCCCCCTCTTGTTCGGCCTGCTTACAGGATCCCTGGGCGTTCGTGCATCTCACCTGTTGTGTCAACGTTTCAGGACTTGATCGCTCCATTGAACCGAGAAGCTATACCTGAACCTCATGTACTACAATGATGTTTCATTCGTGCCATTATTCGTAATGGTTGCTGCGGTGGATGGCGGCTAGTCACGACGTACCGAAGTGCCGGTCTGCGGATGCCTACAGCTTCAGCAATCGTGCGCATTACGACTGTGTCTGCTTGTGAAATCAGCACTAATAACACATCTCTCTGGTACGAGAAGCTAACACTCTCCAGGTCATTGGCGGCGGCGTAGTCGGTATTGCCGTGGCGCGGCAGCTTGCACAACGCTCGTCCGGGTCAACGGTGTTGATCGAGCGCCACACAGCGCTCGGCACCGAGACCAGCTCACGGAACAGCTGGCTTCGACGTCGGATCGCGAGGCGCTGGCGAAGAAGACGGAGGCCTGGATCGACGAGTGCCTGGCGGTCGAGGGACTGGACGAAGGCATCAAGACAGTCTTGGAGCACACCAAGGGCAGCCTCACCGAGGAGGCCGAATAATTGGGCTGGCGTCAAAGTATATATACACCATTTTACGGCTATGTGGACTTTTCTTTCTTCTGTAACCGGGTTGTTGCATTTCGTCATCACAGGAGTCTTTGTTTAAATGCACATGATTATTGAGCTATATATAAAAAATGCATGACATGAAAATTAAATTAACAATGCGATGGTGACTTTGTTCTTTCCAACAACAAAAGCAAAACGCCAAAACTGTGATGATACCTCCGTTGGCACCGCCAATCCTTCCAGTTCCCCGCCATCTCAAAACACATAAACGCCAGGGTAAGCCTCATCATATCATCATTCTTTTACATAGCCTCGGTGAAGCTAGCGGCCACATCTGACAGCATTCGCAGGCCATAGAACTTGGCCACCCGGCGGATAACATTGAGTTTGCGGCCAATCTCCTCTCTTGACACCGTTTCTTTCCACTCGCCACTGCATGTACAGTGTTCCATAAACTCGTTTAGACGCAACGCGCCACAGCGAGTGCATTTGAGATCCTGCGTCGCCCATTCCACAGTCCAGCTCTCCACCATAGCGAGAAGTCGCTCCTCGATTGCCACGCGATCATATTCGGCACCGCAGAAGGGGCAGTTCCAGCTGGCTCCGTTACCACCGTTGCCTGCACTGAGGAGATCTTCGTCTTTGCAGAAGTCCAAGTCGCGTGCCATGGTACAGCTATCGCAGGAGAGCTGAGGCAGCTTCAGACTCTCCGAAGGGTTTGCAAATGTACCTTCCTTCGAGAACTCTCGCACCTCAAAGAGCGCTAGAAGCTCCTTGCGCAGTAGTCTTGCTTCGAGAGTAATGTTCTTGTCCAGAGAAAGGATTTGCATAAGAGACTTGACAAGCTCAAGGATTGCATTGCGCGGGCGCAAGTGGGAACCCGGCAGATCTGGGAAAGAGTAGTCTCCGGCAAGCTCGGGATGCAATAGCTCGCGTTTCTGCTGGGCAATAAGACCAGAAATGGCCTTCTTCAGCGGCTTTTCATAGCTCTTCCCGAGAAGAATTTGACCTTCCTCCTTTTCCATGTTTCGGTTTGGCAACTGCGTCAGTCGAGGCGTTGAGTCGGGGTCGTTGGTTGCTTGGCGTTTAAGCCCGTGCATAAGCTGAATGAACTCAATGACCCAGATCTGGAAGCTGGGTTCTAGGCGCTTTGGCAAGAAAGTAGCCATTTGCCAGTGCATGATCGTCTCCAAAGGCTGCACATCCGCTTCAATAACCTCTTGACACGCCTTTCCGCCGTAGTTGAACTCGTCGTACCAGACCAAGTAGTCCCAGTATTCCTTAATCTCCAAATCGATGAAGTGGAATAGGGGCTTGCTCTTGATAGACTTGATAATGTATTGACTGTACGCGAAAGCATTGCCTACCTCGGCCTTGGTAGTCTGCAGAATGAGTCGGTTCGCGTTGGCGAAGACAACCTGAGAGCCAACGCGACGGAAATCTCCCATGAGTTGCTGGAATGCTTTCCTTGACATCATCTGCACATAGTAGTGCAGAGCACGGTCGTACATGAATGAGTCAGGGTTTTCAACCCAGCGAACCAAGTGTTGAACCAAAACATCCGCCATGGTACTGCCCCGGCAGGCCTCAGCCCACCAAGCCTTGACCATTTCACGCAAGACCAGGACACCGGCGTTGGAAAACGCGTTTTCAGACGCCAAACTGTCCGAACCATCGGCAGAGGGATTGAAGGAGACCGAATCAGCACCCTCCAACTCATTGACCAAAGACGAAGTCAAGATGGTATTGATTGCAAGATTGCGAACATCCAAGTCGATGCATACAGACGAGTATGTGCCGGGGTTGTTGACGTTCGGCATCTTGACTACGTCGAGCGGGCCGACCAAGTCATCTTTTTCATGACCTGCGTGGTCGGGTTGGGGCCCCGGTGACCACCATAGAACGATGTTGTTCGCTTGCAGGCGTCTGGCGTAGGCAATGTCAATCAGGTAGCGAGGATCGTCGCGTTCCAAGTTACACAGCGGCACATCACCATAGCGGGCAAGAGCCGTAAGATGCAGAATCCATGAACCAAGGCCAAGGTAGTGACCCACGAGGCGTCTGGCGACAACAGCCTGCCAACCCAGAGGGGGGAGCGAGCTGTCGGATACATCATATTTCAGTGGTAGCACAGGGAACTCTCCCAGTACGGGAACATCATGAACCAGTAAATTGCGCTGAGAAGATTGAATAACCATCATTTGAGGCCGGTTTTCATCTTTTCGCATCTGCTTGACGACATCGCCAATCTCGAGATGAGCCTTGCGCCTAGTAGTCACTTGCGTGATCTTGAAATTGACCCTTTCTTGGTATGGAAAGCAGTCTTGCCAGTTTGTTCCCGCCGCCTCTTCGGCACGCTTGGCAAGCATTTCTGAGTACAGGCGGGTAATGTTAGGCAGATCTTGTCCGGAATCACGGTTCTTTTGCAAAATAATGACATTTGCTTTGTCCGAAGTGCTCGAGAAGATGCCGAAAATCTGGCGGTCGCCGGCTGTAATATGAGAAACGTAAATGTAGGCTAGTGGCGAGGAATCGAGATATGTTCTAGCCTTAACAGGTCGCTTGAGACCCCCAAGATCAAAACCCTGCTCCAAACCTTTACCGAGGACAGCGTTTTGCTGCTCGTCTATGGTGCAGAGATTACCCAGGCGGAGCACGGCACGAATGTTGAGAGGGATTTGCTTCTCATAGACACCCTCGACACTGGGGTGGTTAAACAAGAGGGAGAATTTGGCTGCCTCATTATAGTAGACATCTTCGGGAACCGTGAGCTTAAACAGATGAGTAGATGGATGACCATTTGGTAAAGTATAGTTGACCTGCTCAACCTCACACCCATCGATTTCGACGTCAGGAAGATCCTTGCTGCGCAGGTTGAGGAAAACTTGTCGAGGAACTCGGACCTTGAGAGTATGGATCTTGGCATCAATGAGGACAAAAGCCGTCACAATACCGGGGGTATCTGTTGCGCGAAGCTGCAGAAGCTGCCAGGTGTTCATGAACGTCAAGTGTGCCTGTTTCATGAAAGTCTGCTGAATGTTGCTTCCAGCATTGCCTCGTCGTTCACCAAAAAGTTGGCGACGACGAACACGGGCTTGCTTCTGAAGCTTCCACTTCTTTTTCTGGTACTCCAAGAAGCCCACATAATCCTCTGATAGACCAGGCATAGTCTTGGGTAAGGCTGCCATTGGGTCGGCATTCTCAACGGGCTCCGGGGATTTACGCTTCTGCGAAGTAGGGGCTGGCTGTGAAGAGGCGATTGCCGCGTTGACTGGCTTCGGCTTTAGCAGTTTGGCACCATAATCTTCCATGTCATCCATGCGAGGGCCATTGAGGTTGGTAATGTCGCCTAGAGGCTCTTTTTGGAAGACATCGGTGAGTTTTCTCTGCTTCAGCTTGTCATCCTTGATGTTGATTCGTCGTTGAAGCCAATCGGGATGCGCCACTCTCGGGACAGGATTGCGAACTTTTTGCAGGGCAGCTGGAATGGTGATAAGTTTTTGGATCACTGATCCCAGTCGTTCGAGGTAGTAGTCCCAATCCAGCAAAGCACGAGGATCAGTATCGGTGGGGTCCTCTTTGAGCCACTTCTTCAAATATGTACGCTTGACAGATTCCTCAGCGGAGAAAATGGCAACAGGAACAGCTCTCTCCGTGACAGGAGCATTTCTGGGGCGAGAACAGATAATGAACTTGCAGTTCAAGCCCTTGTCTTTGACCATCTGTTCTCCGAGGAAGTCTGCTAAACGCTTTGCGGTGGTAATACTCGTTGACTTTTGGCTTCCATATTCTTCCAGAGTTTTGGACATGCTTCTGTTTTCAGAAATCAGCTCCATCAACTCTTCGTCAGCCAGGGTCGATCCCTTGCTATGCAGCACATCCAACCATCTGTTTGCGACCTTTGCAACTGCTTGGTAGCACTGTGCCAGATCCTCTCCTTCAAGGAAGAATTTGAAGATTTGCTGTTGGAAAATCTTGATGAGCTTCAGCTCACCACGTCTCTTGACTTCGAAACCCTTCAATTCAGCAAGACTACCGTCGTCATTGAAGACAGCATATCTCTTTTTCAAATTTTTGTCCTCTTCCTTCGAGGTTGGCAGAATCATAGCCTTGTAAGGGCCGTCAACTTCGAAAAAGATGGAGTTGTCGCTATGGGTCTCGTATTTGAAGGTCTTTTGATCTGTGAGAGTCTGGTATTGGTGATTGGTGAATTTGTCGTGCACCAAATGGTTCAACATGACACAGGGGTAGGAAATATTGAGCTTCTTGCCGTTTTTCATCTTGAAAGCAAAGTTTTCTGGGAATGTGGCTGGCAGCATGCACCAGATACCATCTGTATCCAGTTCCAGAGGTCGACCGAGACGCTCCACTAGTTGTCTTGCGAGTTGAATAATGGTAGCTCCCGTCAAACATGTAACACCAGCCATTTCCATGGAGTACCAACGGGAACCTTTTCTCATCACATAACCGTAGAATGAGTTAAGAATAACCTTATGAGCAAGCTGCAGCGAGTCGTACAGAATAATCATCTTCTTCGCCGCATCAACTTCGCTAGCTGACGCTCCTGACGACTTCAACGAGTCTGTCTTTCCTTTCCAGACTTTGGCCTTGCCTTTGTAGTCGTATCGTCTGTCTCGGAAATCACGGACAGTGTTGATATAAAATGGGTTCTCCCTCTGGCAAATGATGGCCTCGCGTACAATGGTGGTGGAATCGTGAATCTTGTGGTAGACTTTTTGCGAGTAGAGTTGAAGTCGCTTTCGGACCAAGCTGGCTCTCTCATCGGCTCCGAGTTCCTGGAATGTTCGCATCGGCGAGTTAGGGTATTTTCCAGGGAACTTTTCGTTTTCCAGGGTATTCCTGATCATGTTGTACTCGTCGCGCTTTGCGGGCAAGTATTCACCTCGCCATGCCCAAGGCATTCGTCTGTCGCAGGTTTTGCCGGGCCGGTTGAAGTCGCACGCAGCACAATCGGACTCTGTGATCATGGAATCGGGTTGCAGACGGTTTGTTGTCATAATGTTGGGGTACATGGAGGCGACATCAAGATGGTAGATGAGTGGGCGCTCATGTCGATTAGGTGTTTCTTTCAAAAGATTCAGCTTTTCCAGAATTTGTGCCTTGATTTCCTCATAGTTTTCGACATCATCAAGGGATTTCTTTTCTTCAACAGTGATGACGAACTTCAAGGCAGCGTCAATGTCTCTGATCAGCTCGTCAATAGCTCCAGTATCAACAGAAAAGTCGACGGGAATATCAGCACGGAAGACACCGGCCTCAATACTTTCGACGTGGCCACCAACATAGGTCTCTGAATCGAGCAGATGGCCATCCCAGAAGGCTTCCTTGGGAGCAATATGCTTGTTTGGTAGGACAATTTCTCGTTGATAGGCTTGCACCATGAGAAGCATTTCGCATAGAGTTCCAGTTCCTTTCCTTAGAGTATCATCACCACCAAGGGGTAGAATGGTGCAAAGTGAGAAGATGAAAGGGTGCACATATTTCATGTATAAATAATATGTGGCGACGGCATCGGAGACTGAATATTCGGCAAGCGTCTGGGGTCGCTCCGCAGCGTACGGCGTCATAAGTTCGGGGTCAAGCTCGTCAGGGTCATAGCCGAGCTTGGCAACGGTGACTGCTTTTAAACCACGAGAACCCTGAGGGAGGTAAGAATCTCGGTTCACCCAGTGAAAGCAATCCATATGAACACTGTAGTTGCACTTGTACTGGTCGTCGGTATCCTTCTTCCAGCCGATTTCCTGGTACATGTCAATACCATTGACACTAGCTCTGGCTTCGACAAAAGGCCAATCGAAAAAGTCACCGTTGTAAGTTGCGATGACAGTAGGCCGCGCCTCCTTGATGTGTAGGAAAAAGCGTTCCAGAGTGGCCTTCTCATCGGGCTCGTTGAAAATCATGAAAGGGCCAGGGTACTCTGGCTTGGGCGTATAGTCGAAGTCTCCAATATCTTCCGAGATAATCTCACGGTTTGTGATGAGGAATCCTTGACCGTCAATCATATATGAAATCATCATGACCTGATCGATTGTAGCGTCGGGGAATTTGAGCGGGAGTTTCGTCGTCTCGATATCAAAGGCAAGGACAACAGGTTCAGCAGGCAGCGATCTCTCCTCATTTGGTAAGATCTTTGTAACGCCGTGCTTTGCTTCTACCCAGTACCACTTTCCGACTCGAATATCTAATTAACTGTGAGATTTGGCGGGCACATTCAGTCTGCAGGAAGGCTCACCAAGATCAATCATTACTCGTACATGGTACGGAACATCATACTCTCGCAAGTCGACGATGAAGTCGCTAGCGTCGGAGTACGAGTTCGCCATGTGTCGCTCGTCATCTTGGACATCGTCAAACAAGTCGAAATTGCCGTTTCCGTTGGCAGTAGCAACTTCGGCATAAGCATCCATGGCGCTCATGTTCTTCTTGTTCTTCTCCGCAATGGGCATGATGTCTTTTCTCGCTGCCATCAAATCACTGACATTCGCAAAGCTGAGCTGAAGGTATGTGCGGCGGTATCCTACCAAGTGGTTGGGCATACTTAGGTCATCCTTTTCCACTCGTTTCATGGATTTGATGACACCACCGCCGGGCACTCTCTTCACCCATTCTTCGACTTCGGATTCGTGGCCTCGTTTTACAGCGATGAGGAAGTATGGATCGTATTCGACAGTGGCCTTGAACGTCGAACCGTCGTGTTCTATGAAGTAGCAGTCCAAGGCTGCTCGTCCCGCGGGCAGTCTGTCGTCTTCTATGGCTGTGGGTTGCACGTTGACGAGCCAACCTTCTCTTTTTCTGCCACTCTCGTAGCGCGCAAATCCCATATTCTCGTCAATGGTCTGCGCTAGTTTGGTGCGCTCCCATCTTTCGTCCGCGGAGGTGCCTTCGGCTCTGGAAGAGGCAGCAAACGTTCGAGTTCGGTTGCCATGGTAGGCAGTCTTGCCGCCCCGACGGAAGCCCTTTTGCGGGCGCCGCAGGCTTGTGTTGGGCATTGTGTAGTGGCTTGCCTCGGGGGCCGCCTGTGAATTTGAAAAGCCTAGAAGGTAGCGAGGCTTATGTCGACATGGGTGGTGAGGAACGCGGCCGACAGGGTCTCAATTTCGTGGTAATTCGTGTTTTTAAGTTCCTTCGTTGTTGTTGAAAGAAAGCAGCTTTTGCAAGGGCATGGACGAGTGCAGGTGTGGCGCTAGGTCGTGTCAAGACATGCTATTCTGGGATTGACTGTGGGAGGGAGAGACGCGTTTTGACGCGTAAAGCGTGACACGCTGCTGGCCGGTCCTTTAATGGGCCCCACCAACCGGTAGCAAGCCATTACAGACGAACCCTGGGCGGCCAGTGATGGAGGGATTGCGAGTGCTACATTTCCACGGGGTACCCAAATTGTGATGTAAATTTTGTCCCGTTTTATTTAATAATTTTCGTATTTACTCAATTTACTTTGTGTCTTTGTCATGTTGAGAAACCAAGTCATCGTCTGCATGCTGTTTGCCTAGGTAGCTTGAGCGTGGCTCCTCCCACAGCTGCTGAGAGTGGATCTTCGACTTCAAGCCGACTCCCAACCCTGACATCAAAATCTACCTCTACTCGCAACGAGTCGATACATCGCCCGCACCACCGCCTTACACGAAACGAACCCACGAATTGCTTGGGCGCATAAACACAACTGCTTTGACGACAGATTGAGGCTTTGCGACAACAGCCATGGCCGGTGACGATCCATCAAATCCGCCGCAAGGCCTGACACTTCCCAACTCTGTCACTAGCAAGCCTATCCAGGTTGCCTGGTCTACACCTCTGCGAGCCACCGATGGGCCCGATGACAATTCTGCGTCGAAGCAAAGACCTACGATATCCGACGCCGTGGCCAGCATCAAGACGGAGGACTTTGCCAACATCGCCAACACCCCATGCTCCCGCAACGGCTTCATGACGGGTATTGTAACCGGCGCGGCAGCAGGAGGATTGAAAATCATTATTCGAGGTATGGTATTCTAAGATAATCAAATCGGAGGTCCATTTGAAATGGCTAACGGGTGACCGCGACAGCAAACTGGGCAAGCGCGGCCAACTGGGCCGTCGGAATGTTTGTGATGGGAGCCACAGCGTCATACGAATACTGCCAATACAACAGACGAACCGAAAAGAGAAACATGAAGCGAGCGGTCGAAGTTCACGCGGAAAACCAGCGCGCGCAAGCACAAAAGATGGCTGAGCAAAGGGAACTGGCGCGAAAGCTTGAAGAGGAGCGCAAGGCTGCGGAAAGGAGATGGTATAAGTTCTGGTGACGAATGCTAGTAGATGGGAGTTTTGGATTTCAGCATCATGTATAATTAAATGTATATTGTCAAAATAACAGCAGGGCTGCTTTACGGCTACAGCCGTGCGAAGAGGGCTAGTGTTTTCGTTCTGGACGAGAAAAAAAAATGACACTAGATATAGCTAAAAACTTCAAATAACACTACAATCGTTTGCGCAAAGCATTGGAATTCCCACAAATATTCCAGATAAGTCAATTCGCAATATAAAAACAAGGTCGTCGTAAATGTACTCCCAAATTTGGAGCCGGATTCCCGCCAATGTACCCCAATTCTCGCTACCGTAAATTTCCCATCATAAGAAAGATGCACAAAAGAAAATCGTCAAGAGTCACTGCTATATGATGACTGCAATATTTCGAAGTTCCGAATCGCTGAAACGGACTTTCCTGGGCGATGCCTTGTCGATGCGCGACGGAGCTTCTCCTTCGCGGCGGCGCTGAGTTCTTCGGGCGCGAGCCTCGCTTTCTTCGCGCTTTCGGTATTCTGTGATTTGTTGTCTGCGCCTCATGGATCGCGCATGTGCAATGGCCGGTGTGGGCCGGAACCCAACACCGTTGATGCCAGTGCCGTCGTCGTCCTTGTCGTCAGGGTCGTAGACGGTAATCTCATCTTCGTGCCATGTCAGGGCAGCGCGCACCGGATCCACGATGTGTGTATCTTCATCTTCAACCTCACTCTCGCTATCATTTGCATCTTGCGACGGATCCTTTTTGAGCTTGAGAGGTGGTGTTCCTGACCGTTTCCTCGACGGGTCTGGCCAATCAGGCTCGCCATCCACTTTGCTATCAGCAGGTTCCGGCATTGCCTTGGGTCTTGGCTCGACAGACGCAATAGCGTCGACGGCAGGATTTACTGCATCAGATACATCGCTCATGGGCTGATCTGGTTTCTGGCGCTTGAAGAGAAGCCCATCCGCGACATCGGCGGCTTGGGACGCTGCCAGGCCGACCCCACCCCCACCACTTTGTAGATCTAATCCCTTGAAGCGATGTGCTACCGTGGTTCTGGGGCTGCTGCCGCCATCTTCGACTTTTTCTTCCTTGTTGAGACTGAATGAGAATTTGATGGGCGTGAGCGGCGTCTCCTGGCCATGTTTGCGTTTGCTAGGGGTCTGAAACGGAGGCGACGACGAAGCCATGATGACAGGCTGTAACATTCGTCAGGGCTGACCTGCAGCTGCTCATAGAACCATTTTCCGGGATAGAGGATGGGTGACTAGAGCTGGAGATACCTCCTGGGCCTATTTATCACAAGAATGAGAAAACCTTGAGCGGCAACAGGGAGTGCAGAAAGGGCGGGAGCGCTGATGTTCTGGCGAGGTTGGACACACAGGCGCTACTTCGTGGTGGGGCTGGGCTTTGGTATTCAGGCGATGCGGGAATGGCGGATTGTTGGGATGGCGGCACTTTTTCCAACGTGGAAAAGTGCCGGGTGCTACAGTCGGCGCACGGTGATACTGCTGAACCGAACCCAAGAGTCAAGCGAGCTGACACAAATTATATTGCTTGATGTTGGCAGCGTCATGCAAGCCACATGCTTCCTGGTTCGCTGACCAGGCCGCATGCTGCCGTAGTGTGCCAAGCCGGCGGCGTGAAGATGATATTGGAAACAGGCTCTAGTACGTCATGTATCGGATGGCAAACTGAAACCTGATTGATATGCTGGCAGAATAAGGAGAGCAATTACTGGCCTCTTGTTACCTATTATTATTAGACTTGCTGACATATACGCAGGCTTTCTGACTTGAGAAGCCAGAAGTTCCTTATAGCCAAAAAATAATTGACGGGTATTACTCTGAATACACTCATGGGTTGAGCTAGATGTTAAAGTGAACCGTAATCAGTGCCGTCAACTTATGAGCACACATGTCAGATGACGAAGCGTTTGTGCCAGTGAAACGTGGACCAGCCAGACGGCAGCTACTCCGCACCATGGCGCCAACTAAGAGCTCACTAACAAGCCGCCTCGCCACAAGCCACCCATCTTCCATCGAAACAATATAGGTTGTCGCCTGTTTCAGACTCTGCTCGCCGGACACGCTGAGGGCAGACAAGAAAACCTCGAACAAAACAATCATGGCTTCCGACGCTCCCTTCAGCTTTTTGCCACTGGGCGCCATCATTCAGTCCTTCAAGGTCAAGGGCATCAACATCGTCGCAGGCTTCCCTACGCAGGAGCTCTATGAGAAACACAACAGCCCGTATTTCGGGGAGACCATAGGTCGCGTGGCCAACAGAATCAAGGGCGCCAAGCTCGATAGCGTCAATGGCAAGGAATATCCTCTGGTCGCCAACAACAGTGGCAACACACTCCACGGCGGCATCGTCAGCTGGGGCAAAAAAATCTGGAAGGGACCGACTCCGGTAGGAGTGCGACAGATTCCTGGCGTCGATGGCCTTCAAGGTGGCGAGAGCGTTGAATTCACGCTCACGAGTGAGGATGGCGATGAAGGTTTCCCTGGTACCCTTGATGTCAAGGTGGTGTACACTGCCGGCACTCAGCGGGTTGATGGCAAAGAAGCAACTGTTTTGGGGATTGAATACGAGGCACAGCTGGTGGGCGGTGCCGAGGAGACGGTCATCAACATGACGAACCACTCCTACTTCAACCTGAGCAGCGACGAGACAATTGGAGGCACTCAAGTCCGCCTCGGCGCGAGCCAGTATCTTCCGGTCGACGGCACAGGTGTGCCCACCGCCGGACCTGCCGCGTTTCCTGGCGTCGAAATCAACAAGACCATCGACCTCGGCGCCAAGGAACCCGCGTTCGACAACTGCTTCACGACCACTGCGGACGCGGCCTCTGTGCCCATTGATACGCGCGCACAGCCGCTGCAGTTGCACGTCACGGCCTCGCACCCCAAAACGGGCATCCACTTGCNAGGTTCTCAGCACCGAGCCGTCATTCCAGTTCTATACGGGTGACTTTACAAATGTGCCGGCCGTCGAGGGCGTGGCGGCGCAAGGCCCCCGATCATCCTTTGCCGTGGAGCCTGGCCGTTGGGTGAACGCGGCCAACGTGCCGGAATGGAAGAGCATGACGCTGCTGAAGAAGGGCGAGACGTATGGGGCCCGAATTGTGTACAAGGCTTGGGCAGAATGAAAGATGACAACTAGCAAAAAAAAAAAAGTGTGATTGCGATATATGACAGTTATGTTTGAGGTATAGAACTGTCCAGTAGTCCGACACGTGTTTAAAACAGATTCCCCCCAAACGCCTCCCGTATACTCGGTACGCCGTCCAACATTTCAAGTTGTGTTCTCTTGTACATGACTCAATCGGAGTCGCTGTCGTCACCCAGGAAAGCCAGGTCCGCATGCGCTCTGCGCCGTCGCGCGGCAAAGCTGACATCCTCGTCGTCGTCTTCTTTCCCGTTGCCCTTGGTCTCTTCGTCCTCGCCATCGTCATCGTCACCATCGTGGTCGTTTCCATTTTCAGCGTCGCTTCCGTCGCTCTCTATCACCTTGACGCCGCGGCTCTTGTTGCGGCTCTTGCGACCGCCCGAGTCCATGCCCCATAGACGGTTCATTTCCTGCGCCGCCTCCGCATCTGCCAACAGCTCACGCGTCTCCTTGATCTCTCGGGCCTTGGCCTCGGAGAATCGGCCCTCCATGCCAATGTCGGCCAGCATCTTCTTGAGGTGCCGGATCTTGGCTCGCGCGTCATCGCAGCCTTTGAGCTCGTTGTGCCAGAGTTTGCGGATGCCGCATTTATTCAGCTGAACCTGCAACTTTTTNGACCTCAGCCTCCAAAGGATCAGAAGGTTCAGCGCTGCTCGTCTTTTTAGTCGCAGACTTGGCCGGCTTGGATGCTTTGGCGGCCTTTTGGCCAGGCTCCTTCTTTGTCTTCTTGCGTTTCGAGGTTGGAGGTTCGTCGATCACGTCTGAATATTCCTCCTCCTCATCAACAACTGGATCTGGCGATTTCGACTCGGATTTAGCCTTCTTGTTGGTCTCGTCTTCGCCGTTTTCTTCGTTATCGTTGGAGGAGTCGGCGTCAGTTCGCTTTCGCTTTCGTTCGGGCGACGAGGAGCCGGTCGCGGCATCTTCTGAGTCATCGCTCTTTATCTGCTTCTTTTTGGAAGCTACTGTATCTTTCTTTTTCTCATCCGGCTTCCAGCCATCTAGCAATTTGCCCTGTCGCATACAGTGTCAACACGATCGACGTAGGCAACCGCAGAGAGCGGGACTTTAGGACTTACGACATATTCTTTGATGATTTCTTTGCTCTTCTGCTTCCATTCTTCCCCCGAGAAAAAGTCCTCCTCGAGGCCCAATTTTTCTTCGACGTGGTGGCGCACCTTGTTGACGGATGTTGTGTCTGGCTCTAGCTTGAAGACATCGCATGTACCTTCAATGAGGGCTTCCTTGAGAGCTTCTGCCGAGGGCGCCATTGTAATCAAGTGAAAATGGTGTGCGAGTTGGGCTGGATTGAAAAAGATTCGCGCGCTGCGTGAATCATGGATGCCAAGTTGATGTTTGTTGCGAGAGGCGTCTGAATGGTGTGGCGCGCTGCGACGCGATTTGGAGGTTCATCGCAAGTCGAGCTTTGCGCCGCCTCAGCACATTTTAGCAGGCGTTGGCGGGGATTGGCACGCGCTGTGGTGACCGTTTTCAGCGGCAGGCTCAGGCGACCAATCAGGGTCTCAACATTCCCCGAGACGCAGCTCGCAGGATGCGCCACAGTAAACATGATGGAAGAAAGAAGAGCACTCAGTTGAAACGGGATGTAAATTTAAAAATGTCGTAAACTCCATGAATTCTTGTGACGGGTCGATGTTGTCGCCGGTGGCCAATTGGCTTGCGCTTATGCGTTTGCAGGTTGCCTTGACTTGATTTCTCGCCACCATTTCTCAGGCTTCAACTTTCTTTGCTCTGACACAACCGCCACCATGTCTGCGTCACTCGCCCCGGAATGCAATGAAATCAAAGAGTACGTCTTCACACATTGCAATATTGGACCAGGGATGCTAATTCTTGTTAGACGCTACGATACGTGCTTCCTGAAGTGGTACAGCGAGAGTGAGCCGCCTCTGAGCTCTGGAAGGAAGACAGCTGCAGTGGTGCTAATGACGTACAGAGTACCTTCGGGGCGCCGAAAAAGACAACAAAGAGTGCGAACCTCTTTTTAAACAGTATCAGAAATGCTTAGGGGTATGTTCGGAGCTCTCTCTGGTGGCGACTACCGCTAATCTTCAGCAGGTGGCCTTGAAGCAGCGCGGCATTGACAAGCTGCTGGATGACGCTCGTGAAGATAACAAGGAAAATGATGCACGACTGACACAACCACCGAAAAGTATGAGAAGCTAGATCTACCTGGATGAATTTCTTGCTAACTGTTTACCAGAATGATCCCCCCCGGTTATTATAGCATATCAAGGCGTTTTGGGCTGCTTAGCATAGGTCTGCGTGCCAGCCTCTGGAGCAGGCTGGTACCTTGCCAACTTTTTCTCTCCGCTCATTGGATATTGCTGGATACTGTATTTCGTTTGGACAATATACCACAAATTGCGCGCTTCTTTTCTGTCGATTCCGGGTTAATTGCGCCTGGGAACCTCGGCACCCAGCTCTTCCCTCCCTGTTTTTTGCGACGGAGCCGGCCACACATAAAAGGAGGACGCTACCTAGGTCGTTATGGGGCACGCAAGTAGACCTACGTAGGTGCTCCAAAGACAGTATACTTGATGCCATCAATCCAGCCGGTCTATGCAGATCAGAATAAAATGATGATGCATTAACCTGCGTTATAAATAGCTTCATGGTTCCCTGTCCATTGCGACATTGCCGTGTCGTTCTCGCCCGCCCTTATCACTGACCCGCTTTTCAGTTCGCCATAGCGGCATCGCGCTCTTCTGCTTCTCAAGCTAACGACATCTGGCTAATTTGCCATACCTACCTGCAGATCAGATTAGGTGGGCAGCGCATCACTCTGCAACTCCTTTGCGCCTCATTGAGCTCCCTCGACTCCGTCTCTGCCAGGCACGGACAGCCGTTTGTCCCTTCTGCCACGCCCTCGTCCAAATTCCGACCGACTGCCAACTCCCCGGCCAAGAGATCCATCCCCCTCGATCCCGCGCGCGCCTCCTATCCCCCCTCCGTCCACGGCATGCAGTGCCAGCAGTAGGGAAAGCAAAGCTCTATGCACCCATTCTCCATCCTCACCCTCGGCATCTTTGTAGCTGGCTACATTACTGCGCGCTGGGACCTTGTCACTCGCTTGTATGAGCTTGCTATCTTTGCCTGGGAATATCAAGTCGCCGTACGTTGCATTGGAAGCTAATCCCCCCCCCCCCGCGCGCCCCAACGAATACTATTCAAACGACACGATAGACTGATAGAAGACCTTCCAACCCACAGGTTCGTGCTGCCAAGGGTGCCATTGCTTTGACAGCTCTATTTTTCGCCGTCGTTTTGCCAGTTTATCTCCTGGCCAAAAAAGAGACACATCTCGTCTGGGCACGCCTCCCTATCAACCCCAACCGTGAGCTAATAGTTTTGCACAGCACCCAAGACAACCGGGTATTGCCGTCTCAGCTCGCGAGCAACTGAGGCGCCGAGGCTCCTTTTGAACGAAAACAATAATTCCGAAACTGTCTATTTGTAGACTGGCGGAGCTCTGGTCATGGTGGAACATGATGGTTTGATGCGCGTGTTTTGGCCGACAGACATTCGCTTGTCCGATCGCCCGGGCGTTGTCGTTGGCTGGCGCAATTCTACTCTTGATGTTTTCGTCGTTGCCATATTGGATGATGTAGATGTGAGTTACAAAACTAAATACCAGTCCCCGCAGCATGGCTAATTCTCTACACCAGCCTCGCAATGTCGAAATTCATCTCAAATCCAACACATTCTTTCGCAGCGGCCCCCATTCTTCGACTCGAATCTATGAGCTCTGCGGTCACTCCTCTATGCACGTCCTTGGTGTTTCGAATGCGACAAGTCACAACCATGCCTTCATAGATCCGTCATGGGTCTGCGCCATCACCAGCTCCTCTCGAGAACCCCGAATCACTTGTGCCAAGGCTTCAAGTGTACAATTGATCATGTATGACCGGCCACGGCCAAAAGGCATGCAATACATATCTCTCAACCCGATCTCGCTCGCCCTGGGTGATAAATGGTATGCCTCGGAGGATGGTAAAGGCGAGGGGTCAGAAGGTGAAGAAGAACGCCGTGAGAGAAAAAACCAGGAGGCCAGGCTCAAGCTGGTAAACAAGTTGAAACAACACTCGATTATCAATCGGCCCGCTTCTGCTAGAGATAAAGCCCTGGAAAAGGTTGTCAACCAAGTCAACTGGTCCTGGGAGCTCGAACAGTCGTTGCAAAAGAATGTGGGCAAGCTTGGGCCACGTCCGAAGCGAGGCTTGAGCGTATCTGAGAGAGTGGTGGAGTCGACGACGGCGATGCGCAACTACATTCTCATGCAGCTGTGGAACGCCTTTGTTCTCTACGTTTTCCCCATCATTCGAAAGGGATTTGTGATGCTGCTCTTTGTCCATCGCGCCATGGCAGAGATGTTGCTCACAGTCCTCGAATTTCGCATAAAACCAGGATATGCAGCACTTAAAGACATTTCTGCCACTGCGCAGCAGATTGAAATTCGTCTGTTACAGTTCTGTTACTGGCCCATGCAGTACATCACGCTTCGCCAGCGCAAAACCGACTGGGCCAGTGTTACCACGAGTCACCCGGACTATATCCGTTTCTACAACAGTCTCTGGCTTGTCGCCAATGACGTCATTATCGGAATTGCCATCGGATCTTACATTATAGAAAATGCTGATTGGGTGTCAATGAAGATTAATGACCTGCTGCGCATTTATACCGTGGATGCGTTACAGAGCAGTATCTCATGGCTGATGGGATGGCCAGCTGGTTTGAAGCTCAATGGTGAGCTAGCGAGCTTCTTGGGAGCTCTATTCCTTTGGGTGATTACATACTGGTCAAGTGAGTTTGCCTCTGAAATTTCTTAAATATGTTGCTAACCGTTATGCAAGACTGCATCGATGCTCTTGCCCCGGCCCTACCTAAGCTAGTTTGGTTCATTGGCTTTTCCTCTTTCGCAGGTGCCAGTATGCCCCTGGCCATGCTTTCAGATTTGCTCTCGGCCTTGACAGTGCACATCTATTCTTTCTATCTTGCGTCGGCACGTATATATCACTGGCAGCTGACGATTTTGCAATCACTTTTTCATCTTTTTCGCGGAAAGAAGCACAACGTTCTGCGCAACCGTATCGATTCCTGCGACTACGACCTCGATCAACTTCTCGTGGGCACGATTCTATTCACGCTTCTCTCATTCTTGCTGCCGACTGTTGGCGTTTTCTATATCAACTTTGCCATCGCCCGCATGATGATCATTTCGATGAAAGCAGGGTTTGATACGTTACTTTCTTGCCTGAACCATTTCCCCTTGTTCGCCCTCATGCTAAGAGTCAAGGACTCTAGGCGACTACCTGGTAAGCGTTATCTGTTTTCGATGGCATGTGGCAGATGCTAACAGGAGCCAGGCGGCATTCGATTTGAACTACGTGATACCCACGACAATAGACCTCTTAACCTTAATGTTAATGAACCCCCAACCTCAGTCATTTACCTAAAAGTACGTTTGCCTCCACTCCTTCGAGCTGCAACTTCTAACAATTCTCGTTGCAGTCTGTACCACTATCTTTCAAAGCCATGTTCAACCAATATTTCCAGATGGCTGAGCGAATCCGCAAACATTATCTCTCACCGCGCGTCTTTTTGTGTCTCTTGACCGGACAATTCGTACCACCAATCAACCGACGCAATCTGTACAGCCTTCAATACAGCATGCTTCCGGCTAGGAGAGCGAGCATGTGGGACATGTGGCGAGCGCTGAACGCAGAGACGCCACAGAAGAAGCCATTTCAGCTCCCGAATATACCCCAGCTCACCAACGGTGGTGGCCGGCGTGGGGCGGCAAACGGTCGACTTAGGGTGCCTAATTGATGTATATGACTGAACTGATTAATACACTACTACAAAAACACAATGTCCAAATAACCGGCACCGTATACGTTTGATATCAATTTGCTAGGCCTCAGCTTCGCCGGCATAGAAATTTAGAAACTGCTGATGCTATGCTGCAATATGCAACCGAACGTATCCAAATCTCGTGATCGACGTTGCCGAGCCGATGTCATAGACGAGCCTAGCCGGAGCTTAATAAACTGGTAGAGATTCTGCAGGCAGCTAAATAAGAGGCAGCTTCAAAAAGGAGGGGCACCCAACCTAAAAGGTGGGGTTCCGTCTTGCGACCTCATCTCAGAAGCGTCAACTTGTACTTTTTCAAACCGACTGGCATTTTCATCAAGAAGCTCACTCATTTCCGATGCTCGTCGGATAATTTGTTTACGTGATCGGATTGGATTGTGGTGCAACGCATTACAAGACGCGCTCTGCTCGCATCAAGACTGCCCTGGCCGAGCTAACATAGGCCGAAGCTGTGGAATCGTCTCTGGTACCTTGCGAGCTGAGAAATTTCCCACGTGCATAACTACTGTAACATTAGTTCATCATGGCAACGAGCGTGGATCCCAAGCAGCGCTTTCATCGGTCCTTCTTAGACCATGTCGCTGGTAAGTGCCCTCTTCTTGAACTCAAACAGAGACGAGGCTAAATAGGCACATTTCATACGCAGTACTTCAGGATCAAATTGAAGAATTAAAGTCCATCTCTACTGTGGCAGGAGAACGCCAAGAAGCTATCGACCACATCCTTGCTGGCATTTCAAAGCTCCAGAACGATGTTGCTGATGTAGCTGACACGACCCCTGCGTACGATCGCAAGCAGTACTCTGAGGTTAGCAAGGTGCATTCCCCCTACACTACTGTGGATACTGATAGGTTTGGAGATTTAGACGATAAAAGGGCTGCAAGAGAAGCTTAACGATACCACGACTGCGCTGGCTCCCAAGTCTCGATTTCAGTTCAAGCGCACAGCTAAGCATGTTGACATGGGAGCTCCTGAAAACGACCCTCGTCTACTCTCAGGAAGCTACTCGCGAAACCAGCGCGAGCCTGTTGCTACGCCCGCTCTACCAAAGGCAGGAGACGAAGCCGATGATGAGTTGAAGGAGCTGCCCTCCGAGAGAGACTACAACGCGGAGCTGTCGCGACCTAGTGCGTCGTCCATCCGCAAGCCTAGCTTCTCCGCGGCCAAGACTATCGGCATCTCCCACCAGAACGGTCTGCATATCATTCTGCCCTCATCAGCGGCCATGGCCACGGCGTCTGGAAGCTTGACGGATCTCACGGGCTGCATCGTGGACATGTCCATTCCCACATCTCAGGGCCATGCATTCCCTGGTCTGGCCATGCGCGACATCAAGAAGAGTCTCATTGTCGCTGGCAGAGTCGCAGGACCGGTCCATATTACCGGCATCAGCGACAGTATCCTCGTGCTGGTGGCCCACCAAGTACGAATCCACGACTGCAAGAACGTCGATATTTATCTGCACTGCACGAGCCATCCGATCATCGAGGACTGCTCGGGGATGCGATTTGCTCCGCTTCCATCATGCTACGTAAGTTGACCGCAGCATTATCGATTCGAAACGCGACAGAGCTGACAGGTTGGGCAGATGACTGAGGCAGACAAGGCGACTGAGAATCAATGGGACCAGGTTGACGACTTCAAGTGGCTCAAAGCAGGCCACAGCCCCAACTGGACAACGATGAGCGAGGCTCACATTCTCGCCGATGAGGTCTGGACCACGGTTGTGCCTGGGCGACCTGGAGCGAGTGTCGACGAGACTTTGGCCAAAGTTGGCATTTCACCAAGGTAGCTAAATTGTACAGATATGTAGTTCATAATTTCGTTGAATTTCATGAGCTATAGCCCGAATATTCGTGTTAAAATCAGTGTACCCGGGAGACTGTGCGTCGGCCTCCATTCCCTAACGCCATTGCAATGCATTGTTCTAGCTCAAATCCCAAGATCCATCCCCCAAGAAAGGCTGTTCATTTACATTTCCATCTTGTCCCCTTCCTTGCCGAAGCGCAGGCCGTCGTCGCGCAAACGCTCCAGCAGCG
>JANAKD010000156.1:0-32750 GCA_027627215.1 Lecanicillium saksenae | reverse complement strand
TTCTCCTCGGCGGCATCGTCCACTCCGTCACGACCCGCCAGCAGGACGCCAAGGGCTGCCGCATGTCCTACATGCGCCCGTCGTATATTCACTTTCGCGAGTTCGACACCGAGCACACTCGCTTCGCGACCAAATACTCTCTGCACCTCTACCGTGAGCAAGGTTTTGACGACGAATCCAGGCTTCGCGGAGTTCCTGTCCTCTTCATCCCTGGTAATGCCGGCAGCTACAAGCAAGTTCGACCCATTGCCGCCGAGGCAGCTAGCCACTTCTATGAACGTCTTCAGCATGACGGCAGCTCGATCAAGGCTGGCGTCCGCAATCTGGATTTCTTCACCGTCGACTTCAACGAGGATATTACCGCCTTCCATGGCCAGACTCTCCTCGACCAAGCCGAGTACCTGAATGAGGCTATTCGCTACATCCTCTCCTTGTATTCCGATCCCAACAAGGTCAATCGCGATTCCGACTTGCCTGATCCTACCTCCGTCATCATCATTGGTCACTCAATGGGTGGTGTCGTTGCTCGCACCATGCTGGTGCAGCCCAACTACCAGGCCAACTCGATCAACACAATCATCACAATGTCGGCGCCGCATGCCCGCCCTCCAGTCACCTTCGACGGACAGATTGTACAAATTTACGATGAAATCAACGAATACTGGAGAAGAGCGTATACTCAGAAGTGGGCCAGCAGCAATCCCCTCTGGCATGTCACGCTCATCTCCATTGCCGGTGGTAGCCTTGATACCGTCGTCCCCTCCGACTACGCCGACATTGACTCGCTTGTTCCCGAGACGCACGGCTTTACTGTCTACACTACTGGTGTACCGACAGTCTGGACAAGTGCTGATCACCAAGCCATCATGTGGTGCGATCAATTCCGCAAGGTCGTCAGCCAGGCCCTGTTCGATGTCGTCGACGTTCACCGAGCTAGCCAGACCAAGCCCCGAGCTGAGAGAATGACCACGTTCAGAAAACGATTCTTGACTGGGTTAGAGCCCAACGCGCAAAAGACTATCAACCAGGGACAGGCCTCTACTCTTCTTGTGATTGATGGGAGCGCCAAGGATATCATGGCCGCGGAGCAGCGACTCGTTTTGAAGCAGCTTGGCACCAGCCCGAGCCCGCAGGTACACCTGTTGCCGATTCCAACTCAGGCCGACCAGGGTATCAAACGGTTCACCCTACTCTCCAGCAGCCCACTCAGCGATGTTTCCGAATCCGGTCCTCTCGAGGTGCTACTGTGCACCGTCCTGACATCGCCTGCGGCTAGTGTTCCTTTCGTCACAACAATGGATTTTACGCAGAACAGCAAAGCCACGACGAAGCTTGCCTGCAAAAATGCAGCCGGCGATGTCGCGGTTCTACCCGCCTCCACCAAGCATACGGTGAACCCATTCTACCGCGACGGTGAGCCTGAGCTGGTTCCCTTCTCCCACTTGAGATACGATGCCCAGCACATCTCCGACTTTCAGTTCGTGGCGGTTGTCGACAAGGCCGAGTCGCCCATGGACAACTTTGTCATTGCCGAGTTTAGCGATGTTCTGGATTTCGAGCAAGAGCATGACATTCCGCTTGGTAGGCTTCTTACCTTCGGTCTGTCCTTTACTCTCCCTGCGACGCGGCCGACTGTCGTTGAAGCCAAGATTCCTGCCATTGAATCGAGCTTGTTTGCTTACAATCTGCATCTGGAATCTAGCGCCTGCGCCCAGGAGGAGGACAGCCTCTTTTCTCCCATGTTGCGCCAGTCGCTGCAGAGCCCGCACGAGTCGCGGTACTTTGTCAATGTCTCGCAAACTGGCATCAGCCTCCACGGCGCAGCGCCTTATATGCCGCCCGGCATGGCTCACAAGGGGAGCAACGGTGTGGCCCTGGAGTTTTATTCTGACCCAGCATGCAAGGCTCCCATTAAGGTCACCGTCACTTTCGACGCCTTTGGCAGTCTGGGTAAGCTCTACATGCGCTACCGCACAGTTTTCGCCGCTTTTCCGCTGCTCATCGTCACGCTGGTCCTCCGCAAGCAGTTCCGCGTCTACGACGAAACGGGAGTCTTCATCTCATTCTCGGAAAGCTTGGATCTGTCGCTTCGCCAGTCCATTCCCCTCCTGCTCCTCTCTCTGACGCTTCTGGCGACCTCTATCGGAGTAGCGCCGCAGATCGACACGGGCCGAGGCGATTGCCCACTGGCGGACACCGTGTCGGCCATTGACTTCCACCGCAACGATCTTCTCATTGGCACCGATGACCCCTTCTTCACCTTCATGGTACCCCTCATTGGCATCGTCTGCATCGGAGTGTGCACTGCCCTGCACTACGTCATCCTGCTTCTCACGCAGCTCTTCAGCTTCGTGTTTGTCCTCTTCCGACCCCGTGCAAGCGCCGACACCAGCAACGCGGGCGCCAACGCGGCATCGCCCATCTTTGCGCCGTCGACGCCTCGCCGACGCATGATCTCGACCGCGATTCTCCTCTTCCTGGTGGCCACATTTATCCCGTACCAGTTTGCGTACCTGGTGGCATGTCTCGTCCAGCTCTTCACGTCCGTCCGGGCCCTCCGCATCAGCGCCGTTACGCCGTCCACATCCAACGTCAACTACTACCATTACACGCACTCCATTCTGCTTCTGATGATGTGGGTTCTTCCCATCAACCTGCCCATCCTCGCCGTGTGGGTTCGCAACCTGGCGGTGCACTGGCTCACGCCATTCTCTTCGCACCACAACGTGCTCGCCATCACGCCGTTCATCCTCTTGGTCGAGAATATGACGACTGGCAGGATGGTGCCGCAAATATCGAGCTGGCTGCGCCAGGTCACGAGCATCTTGCTGTTCGCGACCGCTCTCTGCGCCGCCATCTACGGCATCTCCCACGCCTACCTCCTGCATTACCTCGTCAACATTATTGCCGCCTGGCTCGTGATTCTGCACGCCACTTCGACCTCATGGTCGGTCAGCAACATTGGCGCCATGTTTGAGGGCAACGCCGACGAGAGCAGGACTGATGGGAAAGCATCATGAGGCCTCCTCCTGCATGATAATTTTTGGTTGTATACACTTGCACATAAAAAGATGATGACGATACTATGCCACGCAACTGCACGGTTTCACGACAAGCGCCTCCCCTCTCGACCTTACTCGACCTTTTACCACTACCACTGTCACCACCAACCCTTTGTCTTTTTGAAACCCTTAAAGTTTCTCGTTTTCATTACATGTACAGCATATAATGGGCATCGTTGAACCAAAGAAGAAATTTTTAATAACTAATACTTAAAACCTCCCATACTCTGTCTCCTACAGATGTGGGGGAGGAAAAATAGAGCGAAACAGGGAAGAGGTGAATAGTGTGTGGTTTAGGTTTTGGGTCTGGTTTCTTTTTTTTTTCTGTTGCTGTCTTCTAGTGGTTTTTCGTTATTTTGTTCTTGTGTAATGAGCATTGTCAAGGCGTTTTCTCTTTTTTTTTTATTTCAACATTCGAAAGGGGGGTAAACGGAGGGGAGTGATTCGTTTGTGTTCTGGAACAGCAACACCGGAGAAGGGGGAAGAGAGAGGGGGGAGGGATAGAAGACACACCAAAATAAATGTTACATACTTTATGGAGTTGAGGCAGGTGTGGGTTAGAAAACCTTCCGATACTTTGAATACACAAGTAATTTTGTAAAACTGTGGTATGATATGCTGGCTTTGGTGAAATATACGATGAGATTGAGGTGATATTTTAAGTACCCGAACAAGCAGTACATGCAACAGTCACACCATTGATATTTATAATTTATACTTATATCTGTTAAAAGTCTTCTATGATGAGAATTATCAAGATTTATACTATATTTTTCAACCATAAGTTTGTAATTTATTTTGCAGATTTTGGTGTGGATACCAGGTGGCCGTTACGAGTTGCTGGCTGCCACGCTATGGGTGGCCTATGGGTGGCCGGCAAGCTATGCAGAGCTCATTTCACGGCAATGTTTAGAACGTGAGAAAATGTAATGTTTATTTAAATCAAGAAGATATGAAATCTCAACGCCAGTCACTTAAAGCGCCGTAGGAATGATAGTAAAAAGGAAACAAAAGCCAAGAAAAGCATCCTCCCAACAGGCTGAATAAAGCGTGATGCACAATGTGTGTATATAACAATGGTCTAGGAAAAGTCAAATCGCTCGGGCAGAACCACGGGCGCAATCATGCTCCAGGCGTAGATGCCGTAGCACAGCCAGGCGCTCACAATCTTGATCCAGCTGGCGGCGTAGGTGCGTCCGACGCTGGCAAAGTCGCTGTTGGCCTCGATGCCCTTTTCGTGGCTGATGGTGAGAAGCAGCGAGACCCACGTCGTCGCCAGGAAGAAGATGACGTGGAACATGGAGTAGTTGTACTGCGTGCGGGTCGAGTCCGAGATGGACGCCGCCAGCGGGCTCTGCTCCTTCTTGTCCAGCGGCAGGCTGACGTCCATGGTCCGCGGGAACAGCGGCACCGTGCTGTTGCCCGTCGGCACCACCTCGTGGCCGTCCTCGTCGTGGAGCACCACCTTGCGCAGCTCGCCGGCCTCGGTCTTGAACTGCTCCGTCGGCACGTTGGGCCCCGCGTCAAACTTGACCGAGCCCGACGGCTTGCCCTCGCGGGCGTTCTTCTCGTCGATGGCCTTCTTCAGCTTCCACGCCGTGTAGATGAAGGAGATGACGCCCGCCACGGCGCCCGCCGTGAGGAACGCCGTGCGGTTGCGCTCGTAGTCGCGGCGCTGCGAGTTGAGCCTGTTGAGGTCGAACTCCTGCGTCAGCTTGGGCGAGCCGCGCGACGAGTAGAGCGTGCGGCGGGAGGCGGCGCGGATCGCCGGCTGCGCGGCAGCCCGCTGGAGCGGTCGTAGGGTCGCGGGACGCAGCATCGTCGCCCTTTTTTTCGTGTCGGAGACGGATGTGTTTGTACTGTGAGGCACCAATTCGGCCGCCGATGGAGGGAATCGACGCGGATTGATGGAAAACGAGGTAATCAACCAGGTTTGAGCAAGATGTGGTGCCAGATCGACGTCATGATGGGTGCTGCACGTGACTTGGAGGTATTGGACGGGAACTGACCGGGGAGCTGGGAGGAAACAGGTGAGATGTACGTATGTATAAGTCAAAAGCCATCATTGAAGTATTTAAGAAATGAAAATTGCATCGAAAGCTCATTTTTAACCCAATGCCGTGGTGAGAGAGACGTATATGCAGATTGAGCGCAGTGCGCGCGACTAACATGTGAGCAGCCAATTAGTGGGCTGGTAAAGAGACATGAACCAGCACCACTCTTTGGGAACTCGATGCTTCACCACAGGCGACTGAGCCACCAAAGCCTTGAAATGTATGAATATAAGATCTTGAAAGCTTTATGTGCTTGGAATTGGTTCCTTTTGTCTCCGTTATTGACCCTACATGTTGGATATTGTGAATGGCCACAACGTTGGGCATAGCCTCAGCAAGGAACATGTTGCATGTGCAGAAGGATTTTGAATCTGCATCTGAGACTGTGCACAATTACACAGGTGCTCTGATTCGCCAATGGTTCCTTTGTGCGGTTGATCGGGCAATTCTGGGGCAGAGATGGACCAGGGTAGGTTATGTTGCATCTCTGGGCGGTAAGCACAGCCACAGCAGCAGGCACACCGAGATAAGTCGTATGAGACTATTGACAAAAGAAGCTTGTATTAACCGACTTGGGCGCTGCTGCCGAGGGCCGCTTGGCCAGGCCCGTTCTTTTGGCGCAAGCCACACTGGGGGCACCACAACGTATAGTGACGGTCAGTCGGTGGGCTGCCCTGTCATTCGGGCAGTGCTGGTCCAACAAGGCTGCGAGGTGGAAATTTTTGTCACGCGAAGGTTCTCCTGTTGGGGCCAATGCCAGCAATGAAATTATTTATATAGCTCCGTATCTTCTCTTCACTCTCGTCAATCAATCAACCGGCCAATTCAAAAAAAAAAAACAGCACTCATAGCTCCTTACGCCGCACAACCATGTACACCAACATGAGCACCAATGGCATCGTCAAGATCCCCGGAAACGACGGCATGGGCGGCGGTTGCGAAGTCAATAGCGGCGCACCGGGCGTAGATGTCGCCAAGAACCGCAACATTTTCGTCGCAGGCACCAACTCCGACCTCACATACAACGCCACGGCGTGGGCGCACTGTTGCAAGGACCACTCCTTCACGTTCCAAAATTCGTGCTACCTGTACTGCGATGTCCCCGAAGACATCGTAGGCAAGGACAAGGACAGGTCTCGTATCCTCAGTGCTATGGCGGACTGCATCGGCGAGAACAACGTCACCCACGGTCTCCAGCCAAGTGGTGGGCACGCCCCGGCACCAGCTCTACCTGCGCTGCTGGCTGCGGGCCTGGTCTTTGTATATATGTTTGTTTGATAACTTGGAGACGGAATTTGTGAGAAATAGTTTTCTTTTCTTTTCTAGCGATTATACCTCTCGCGGTGCTTTTCTACAGCGTGTTGGTGTAAATTGGGGTCTGTATTGGAAGTATATATTTGGTGGACAGGTCGAATGCTTTATGAGTTCCAAGAAGAATTATTCTTCAATTACGAACAGTAATTTAACACCAGTATTAATTTTGCTCTCACTTCAACGAATAAAGCTCTATGCCAAGTATAACTACGCGTCTGGCCCTCGTCGCTCGCTGTGGCCGCTTCTCAATTCGGATGCACTCGGCAGCGCTGGCCACTCACGGCCATAGTGCATAGGCGGGTTACATGCCAATTGTGGCAGCCATGCCTCGCAAGTACTAATAGTAGCAATGACTAAAAGATATAACGCCACAACCAGAGCCTGATTTCTCTCCGCCCGTACTCATGACAGGACCGCTTATTAGCTGGGGCAATTAGTCGGGCGATGGGTCAGTTTAGTGTTAGGGCTGTGCCACAGCTCCGGATGCAGCCCAGCAGGCAGCATTTTTACCAGCTTCCCCAGGAGATTAAACACAGGTTGGGAGCGAAAAGGAGCCGCCTGCACTGTTAAAAATCTCGGCGGAATTATGGGGTAAATGACGCTGTTGTCGTTGAGTGGCGGGCGTTAGATTTCCATCTCAAGCCATCTTTTCAGCTAGTGCCGCCCTGGCTGGGCAATAAGGCTGTGCGCCAAGCTATTGACTGCTTCTCGCCTTTTTGTGCTTGGCTCACGGAACAAGCCTCTGCGGCGATTTGTATATATTCAACCGCCATTCTCTTGTAGCTTGGCACAGCCCTTGCATCGTAGCCGTCAAAACTCCATCTTCTTCCCACTCTCGCCAGTGCTCCTTCCTTCAAGGCCAAGTGACAAGGGTGTCGTTGCCCTGATTCGCCATGGACAGTGACATTTTAGCGCCACACTAGTGACAAGCAGCAGGTTTCGTCCCGTCAGCCTCGTCCCTTGAGTATCGACCTGAAAAATCTCACTCCACGATCGGGGACAGAGCAGATGAAGTGCATCGGCGTGCGGAGCTAATTTTCAAGTACTGGCCACGGTTCATGAACAGGTTGCGCAACCTGTTTCCCTCTTTCTGAACGATGGCTGGCAAGTCATGGGTGAAGCACTAAGCAGATTATGGCCATAAGCTACCTATGCACAGTGAAATCTGCAGCCTGATTGTTAACCAATGGACGAAGATGATTGGCCGCTGCCACGGCAGATCCCCATGAAGCTGAAATATACGATGCAGGGTGCACAGTAAGGCCCAGGATCGGCATCGGTGCGGGAGTAACTTCCAGGCTGCCTGTGAAACCTTTGTAAATATGCGTCCCCCGCCGCCTTCGTTTCATCGCTAACTTGCGCGAATGTCGCTTGAACAACGCGCAGACGTACGGGCGACTGCAGTCACATCTGCAAAGTGAGAATAGGATGTCTGTCGTCGGCTCTCTAACTACGACCTTTACACCGGCCCCTTCTTGTGCCTCGCACATCGGGTACATCATATCCAGTGCCGATGGGGGAACATTTGCGGTCAGGGGCCCTCTGCCTGCAGAGACGGAATGCTTCCCACCCGGATTTCCAGCAACAGAGCAGGCGTACTATTCGCCGGCATTGTGCCCCTCCGGTTTTACAACGGCGGCATTAGCTGCCGTAGCCGGTATACAGGTAGCTAAATCAACCGCTCTTTGCTGTCCGTCGTAAGTATCCCATTTACTGTCATGCCGATTTAATCTATCCTCAACGCGGCTATCTAGGGTTGCATCCATGGTTTTCGTCGATCAGACTAGTTATCAGGGGAACATAACTCTACCGACGCAGTTGGCTTGCGTGAATCTGACATCCGCGGCAACAGTTGCACCGCTCACCCGGGTTATTGATGGGTCCACAATAACAACAGATACCACGATCAGTACGTCTGCCACTATTGCGGCATATGGTGTTCGCGTAATATTCACCTCGGACGACACGGACAATGTGCTCGAGCAACCTCCGGACCCAGAGAGATTCAACAAAGTCCGGCTTACATACACCAACGGCACCACCAGCCTTCACCATGATGCATTAAGCCCAGGTGGGAAAATCGGCGTTGGAGTTGGCGCGTGTTTTGCCGCGGGTCTCATGGCTTTTGGAGTCCTGCTTCTCTGGAGAAAAAAGCATTACGCTCACCAGCAGAAACCTTCGATGGTGTCTGATACATCCGAGACTTATGAAGCCGTGCAAGCCAGTCCTCGGCAGATTCGTCGCAAGCCGGTCGCTTCCATGACAGCAACGTCAGTGTCTTCTATGGAGAGTCCGGAAGCAGGCCGAGGATATCAACCCGTTATGACCACTGAAAGTCCGACTGACGGTAGGCAGAGTGACGCGAGGGATTGCCGGAAACGAGTATCGGATGACTTGTTTTTCTGGAAGTGGGAGATGTTGTCTATTTTTATAAGCATTCTGACATTACTGGCGATGATTGTCGTGTTGCATGTCTATGAAAGCCATTTATTGGAAGACTGGAAACCGCCAATTTCTATCAACGCCGTCATCTCTATTCTCTCTGCTATTTTCAAGGGTTCTCTAGGCCCTCCGATATCTGAAGGTTTGTATTTATGATGAAAAAGCCGAAAGTATGACAGAGAGCTGATACAAGTGTTAAAGGTATAAGCCAACTTAAGTGGCTATTCTTCACGCGCCAGCCTGGAAGCCTTGCAGCCTTGGACTCATTTGACAAGGCCAGTCGGGGTGCTTGGGGTTCAACCTTGCTGATATTCGATCAGTTCAGAGCTCCGACGAAATCGTACGCAATTGCGACCCGCGACATGCACAATATAAATACTGACATTTGTTGATAGCTACGTCACTAGTTTCGGCGCTATGCTAGCCATTGTCGCTTTGATCACTGATCCTTTCGCGCAGGCGACAATATCTCTCGACAGCTGTCAACGTAATGGCTCTGATATTGCCAGTATACCCCGTGCCAACCATTACACAGTGACAGAAGAAGCCCTCTTTCGCTACAATCCGTCGTCGGGGGTGAGTGAAAAGATGCAGCTGGCTGCTTATATCGGCGCACTCAACCCAGCTGCAAACAGCTCTTTAAGCGTTCCAGTGTTGTGTACAACGGGCAACTGTACTTATCACGCGGATGGAAATGCCACGTTTAGCACCCTGACCATGTGTTCGTCGACGTGGAGTGCCGATGAAGATATTACAAGCCTGGAGAAGTCCGACGGATGGACTTGGTCGCTGGGATTCGGCAATGAAATAACACAACAAAGTAGCAAAACATTCAACGCGAGTTTCATCACTCTCCCAAACACCACACGCAGTAGCAATGATGGAAGTCTCTGGAATTCAACGAGTCTGCTTGACGTCTTCATTTTAAGCATGGTAAGAGCAAATGACTCGAACTGCGACCTGCCGGAATGTACACAAATCTACCAGCTTAATGGCGAAAGGTACAAACCAAAAGGCTTCACATTTTCACTTTTTCCTTGCGTGAAGACGTTTTCAGCTGGCTACACCGCCGGCAAATACAGCGAGCAAGTCATATCGGAGGACTACCTGCACTATTTCCCCGACAGATATGTTTTCCAACTGGCCGTGGATCGCACCATCATCAACGGCACATGGCGACCTTGCACAGCAACGGAAAGCCTGAATGACAGCAACACTATTCAGGTCTGGCCCCCGGAAGAACAACAAAGTCATCTTAAAATTCAAGACCGTTCCGACAAAACAAACAAGTGGTATGCACCTGAGTGTGTATTTGAATTCAACAGACCTGAGAAGCTGTCCAAATTCCTTGGCAACACCTTCTTCACTGATAACCGGGTTGAAGCTTCAACCTGGGCCAATAAACTGTGGAGGAATGGTACCACGAGCTTGGAGCTGGTCACTGCTTTTGCGGATGGTCTTGCCATTTCGATGGGCGCCGAAATTCGCAAAGGCGCCGTCGGGCCGGATATGCTTCGCGAGGCGCGCGGCACCACAGTCCTGACCAAGACTTGCATCCGGGTGCATTGGAGCTACCTGAGCTTCTTCGCTGCCCTGTTTGTGCTTGAGCTCCTCTTTTTGCTTGTCGTGATCGTTTTGACCCATAGGAGCCAGCTGAACGCAGATTGGAAATCGTCGACGCTGGCGGTCGCCTTTCTGGGCGGAGGCAGGGCGCGGCGCAAGGAGTGGCCCGTTGACAGGCCCGAGTCGGAGAGGAGTCTGCGTCACGCCGCTAAAGATGTCAAGGTTTCGCTGGTCAGTCACTCGGGAGACTGGAAGCTAGCTACCGAAGATAGTGAGAAGCAAATATGCGAGCGGGAGAGACCCCAGGCACCGATGAGCGGGCGTACTGGAACAGCATCGCATCGGGGAGGGCTTGAAGAAGAAAGAGACGGTCAGGTCTACGACATATGAGATAGACCATTATTAAACAATGAATTTCATTTCAGCATGAATACACGAACAAAATAATCCCTATCCTCTCACCAAATCAACCGTAGCGCAGTGAAAGCAATGCATTGGTAAAAAGGCACAGCCGCGCATACACTCTGCCATCAGATTTGGCTCGCAGCGAGGTGGAACATACCCTACACACATTACGCCCCGAACCATTAACAATGTTTTCGTTTCGTTTTCCTCTAGCCCTCTATGCTGCTGGATTAGCTCCAGCGGCTGTATCTGCTCGATGGGATCTCCCGTCTTTTCTCAACGCAATCGCCTCCACTCTTGGGGGGAATGGTCTTTTCAAGCTGCACTTGGTAGCTTCGCGGGTGTATTTGGCGTCGATCAAAGCTTTGACTACGTTGTCGTTGGAGGTGGAACGGCAGGCAATGCAATTGGCGTGCGCTTGGCTAAAGCCGGTTTCAAAGTTGCCATTATCGAGGCTGGAGAGTACCATGAGCTCTCAAAGCCCATTTTCAGTACCGTTCCAGGATTCGACCTGTTTTTCATCGGTTCCAACGTGCTTGAGACTTATCTACCCGCAGATTGGGGGTTTGTAACCGAGGCGATGCTGGGTACGAATCAGCGAAAAATCAAGTATACTCAAGGAAAATGTGTTGGCGGATCCTCGGCGGTAAATGCGATGCTTTATCATCGAGGGCCAGGAAGCATGTACGATCTATGGGCAGAGGCCGTTGGTGACGACAGCTACCGTTTCGACCAATTCGACGAGTTTTACAAGAAAAGTGTGACTTTCGACCCGCCAGGTAAAGCTGACGAGATTAATGACGAGTCTTACTATGAAGATGATTTTGCACCCAACAGACAAGGTGGGCCAGTGCGAGTAAGCTATCCAAATTACGTGTCGCCATGGGCCAGGCTACTTGGGAGTGCACTACAGTCTCTTGGGTTGAATCAAAATACTGGCTTTAACAGGGGTAGTTTGAGGGGTTACCATCTCTCACAAACTACGATTCGAAAGAGTGATGCAACAAGAAGCACTTCGGCTGAGTATATCTACTTGGCGAGAAATGAACAACTTGGTTTTTACAGACACAGAAGTGACACAAATCACATTTGATGACCAGAAAAGAGCCACAGGCGTTAATGTTAAGGCATTTGGATCAAAGTACCATATTAAGGCAAAAGGTGAGACCATTATCAGTGCTAGCGCGTTCAAGTCGCCACAGCTTTTAATGCTCTCCGGGATCGGGCCGAGGACAACTCTCCAACAATTTGGTTTACCGATTGTGTCTGAGCTTGAAGGAGTCGGGTAGAACATGTGGGATCACATTTTTTTCGGTATATCTTACTCCGTCAGTGTTAAAACATTTGACCAGCTGATCCATGACCCTGCGTATGCAGCAGCATCTGCGGCGGAGTATACTTTGCTTCACTCTGGGCCACTCAGTTCAAACGCGGTAGGGCTTCTTGCTTGGGAGAAAATACCTCAGCAGTACCGTGACGTGTTCTCGCGGGACACTACCAACAAGCTCAATAGCTATTCCGCGGATTGGCCAGAAGTTGAACACTTGGCTATCGACGGCTTTACGGGTGATTTCCAATCTCTTATCCTTCAGCAGCCTCTGGCGTTCCGCAGCTATGCCACCCTGCAAAGCGCACTGGTCGCACCTTTCTCACGTGGCAACGTCACAATTCGGTCGTCGTCCGCGATGGACGCTCCCGTTATCAGCCCAAACTGGCTTGAGGACAAAGCGGACCAAGAAGTTGCGATTGTCTTGTTCAAACGAATGCGGGAGATAATGTCTACAGATGTAATTCAGAATACTGCAGTTGGCAAGGAATACTGGCCAGGAAGCAAGGTGCAAACCGATGATGAGATTCTCAACTATATACGTGGTTCTCTCATGACGGTCTGGCATGCCTCCTGCACTTATAAAATGGGTACGGCGAGTGATGGGATGGCAGTAGTTGACAGTGCTGCTCGTGTGTTCGGTGTACAGCGCCTGAGAGTAGTTGACGCGAGTGCTTTTCCACTTCTGATTCCCGGTCATCCAAGCAGCACGGTTTATGCTTTGGCCGAGAAAATTGCCGACAATATTATTCGGAATTCAGGTACCTAATCAAAGGAGATGAGGAGATGATTCGTTGATTATCGAGCACAATAGTGGAGCGCAGTAAGTGGTGAGTCGTTCAGGCAATATCAAACTGTCGACTTGTTACCAGAATAGATGAGCTCTGAGTTTGATTCATGAATGCAGGGAATATATGGTAGATAGAAATGACGGTCATTACCACTACAACTTCGCTCTCTAACCATATGCGCTAGTTGGAGAAGGACACTACCACCCCCAAAACCCATCACTATTGACGCGCTACTGATTTTAAGTTCGTCTACTATTACTCTTGCTTGGACTGAAACTATTTGTCGGTCCCGGCTAGCATATATAACAAGATCCTACATCTCTTACTATATATGTTATTGCGATACAGCTCAGCGCGATGAGCAGTTGTAGCCGGTAAGCTGACAGATGTAATTCACTGTCGAGGGGCGAAGTTTCTGGGGTAAAGGGAAGACACAGCGTAGGTGCGGTTCACTTTCCATGTTCATCATCATAATTAACCACTCACATGATGCTTACCACTGGTTTTACAAATACATCCACTTCACCAGCGGCAGCAACTCCTTCCATAAGATCTGGTGACAGCGGTTCCGTAAAGAGCGCATCTCTCGTTGCAACAATTCTAGCCCATGCAGATGCTGACTGTGCCTCCCAAAGCCCCGCGCGCATGGTAAATGCAATTTTGCCGGAGCACCGAACCTGATCGCCGCGGAGGGCACAAAACACTGACAGTGTGTACACTGTGACGATCCAAGTGCGGCGCACACTCTCCGCCAGGATCCAGTCTCGCCACTGATGGGCGACATTGGTGGAAGAAGGAGTTGTCTGGTCGACCACTCTGTGCCGCTTGCCTGCGGCAAAGGTTAAACGTGGAGAGAAGAGGTCTGCTTTGACTGTCAGCTTCTTGAGCCACGAGAGCAGTGTGTCCATGTGCGCCTCTGCTAGCGAGCGCTGCCGGATATCCCCGTCAAAAAGGCGAATGTAGGTGATCAAGAAGCCGGATTGGATGAGGGCTAGCGTTTCACTCAGTTCCAACGTTTCTATCACACGCGGCGAGGAATCAGGAAGCGGAGAGCGGTCGCCGCTCTCGGACGCCTTCTGCCGGAACAACTCGGTGGCAGTGCGTTCGACAAGCTGCCAGGCCATTTCCTCGGTGCGGTCCGTCTTCATCTCGTACGCGGCGAGGCAAGCAAACGCATCTTGGAGACAGTTGGGGGTGCCTGTATCCGCGTAGAGCTCAGAGTGGATGAAGGGGCAGTGGCCGTTGCGCGCCCAGCCGCGCACCCAAATGCCTACGGTTTTGATAAATTCCTTGTGCACGGAAGCGCGGACAGGACGACTTTGATCAGGGTCAACCCACTGCATGGTAGCGGAAGGGCATACTTCGAAATCAATGCTATCTGTGGACATGCTCTGACCCAGCCAAGATGGTGTTGCGAGAGACACTGCACCATCGAAATTACAGCCGGCGCTAGGATTGATTGGAGCGCAGGTAAGACTGCCGTTGCCGTTCCGAAACAGATTGTCGACATCTGCAGACTCACTTGGAAATGACGCACCCGACAGTTGGATTAACGGTGTGGTTCTGCACTCCGTGACGGCCGCTTCAGCGGCGAGAAATGCGCACCCACCGTCTTGGACGGCCCCGGTGTCGATTTCAGCCAACCGCGTTGGAGGGGCTTCCTGTGAAGGAAAACGTCTAGTATCCAGGGATGCATCTGCCACTGCCGCATCTCGAACCTCGCGCGGGCAGCGTGCATATGGCCGGATAGCAGGGTAGTGGCAGCGGATGGTACGGTCAACACAGCGGCGACATGCAGGAAGGCTCTTGTCACATCGACGCTTAGCGCTGGCGCAGGGCAGGCAAGCCTTGCCGGTGAACTTGGCCATGGTTTGGTCCTCTATTTGATGCATTCTGCAACGCCTGTGCAAAGCTTCCGTCTGCTGTCAAATCTGCACCGTTGCAAAATACCGTGATCAATGTTCTCACGTAAACCAGAATTAGTTGGCAGTCACCGCTGATGCTCCTTGGTTCGGCGATGTTATCAGCAGAAGTTGCCCTGTGAAAGGGCATGCGATGGTGTGAGACTCCTACATCAGCGTCGTCGCGGTATTGTTGAATCATGCATGTGACGCTTTAGATAATTCGCCGGAGTCCGTTCTTTGCCGCGCAGTGTTCCGCTGTCTCCTCCAAGTGGTTGAAGAGTAATCTCAACAGCCTTACGAAATTATGCAGAAAGCTTAGCGAGATTAATTCTGTGTTGCTCGGCGCCGTCCCTTCCGAGCAAGTTGCTTACAAAACAGAATGTAAGCGGTGGAACTTTGGTTGGCGGAACCTTGCGCATCTTTTGCTCCACTCGCGCGGAACATTGCAGCACGATTCTTGCCTCTATGCGAAGCGGATAATGTTGCAAATCTAAGCGGCTATAAACCTCAATCAAATTAGTGTTGTGAATGCGGAACTTTGAGACATACGTTGAGAATTGGCAGGTTGCACATGATGTATAATTACTCTATGTTTTCCCAGTTTGCTCAGTAACAGAGCACCAAACATCTAATAATCATATATTCGCTTTCAATAGCTTTTCTGTTCCCTTTTAGAGGTGCTTGCATCCAACAACACTATCATGGCGACTGATAACAACCTCCCTGTCAAGACCTTTCACAAGGCTTCTTACACAGCCATTTCCACCTCGAACCCGGCGCTTTCGCAAGCAGGTCGCACTGTTGTCGTAACTGGCAGCTCTGGGGGTATCGGTTTAGCTATTGCACGCGGTTTTGCCGAGGCACAAGCTTCCACAGTCATCCTCACCGGCCGCACAGCCACTACTCTGTCCGCCGCAGCCTCGGCGCTGGCAGCCGAGTTCCCAAAGACGAGAATTGTCCACAGACTGCTGGACATTTCCGATATTGAAGCCGTTGATGCCTTCTGGGACAGCCTGGATGCACAGGATACGCTAGTTGACGTCCTTGTACTGAGTGCAGCGCGGGTATCGATGCCGATGCCCATTGTCAAGCTTGGCCACCGCGAGGCAAGGGCTGATTTTGAGGTTAATGTCGGCTCCAATGCCACTTTTGCGGACCGGTTCTACAATCAAGCCAAACGCAACACGGAACAAAAGCTGGTCAGTCATGCGTTTCCCTTCTTGTTCTGATCAAATGACCGCACTAAGTAAGCCTAACCACCATTCATGAATCTAGTTCCTGGTTAATCTCTCAACCTTGATCATCCACGATATCAACTACGCAGCTCACTTTCCCAACTACAGTGCCTCCAAAGCCGCAGGCACAATGCTGCTGCAAAACATGAGCTATGGCGTGTTTGACTCGGATATGCAAATTGTCTCCTTTCACCCTGGCGCCATTTTTACGCCTGGTGCGTCCAAGGCAGGCTTTACCGAGGATTCTCTCCCTTACGACAATGGTACAGCATTCTCCGGCGGATTCTCGTCAACCTCCGAAATGCGGCGGACAAAGGCCGAAAAGAAATAAAGTCGTGCTAATCATATTGATAGAGTCACTTCCCGGCCATTTTGCTGTTTGGGCGGCATCTGATGACGCTTCGTTTTTGCACGGCCGATTCGTGTGGGCGTCATGGGATGTGGAAGAGCTGAAGTCTGCCGAGACCCGCGAGCGAATCAGCAACGACGCAAGCTATCTGCGTATAGGTGTCAACGGGCTATGATTATGTTGCAACGGTTCAAGAATCAATGCAGACAATGCGTGGATGCTAGCTAGGATTCGAGTTTTTACAGGCTCAAGTGCAACCAAAGTATACCTTCATTATAAAATCGGCCAGTACAAGATGGGAACGAGCTGCTTTTTGGGAGATTGATGACGTCTCGCTCGTAGGCTAACAATGATACTCACTGTTTTGGTTCGCAGTGACTCTAGAGGTGTCATTCATGGGTATTTAACAACTGTCATATCTAACATAAAAACACAACTACACGCCTTACTCTCGAATTGATACACCGTCCAGATTGCTCCCCCACTCATGCGAGAATCTACGTCGCGCAATCCAGCGAAAAGCCTCATCCACGTACTCTCTCTCCATACCGCCATCCGGTAAACAGTCATACGCGAGCCTGAACGGATACGCTACCCGCGATGCCAGACCGCTAGGAACCGTTCGAGCAAAATATCCCATGATTCGGCAGATTGAACATGCGAGGCCGTAAATATCAGGACGCTCTGTCTCTCTCCGCCGTGTGTCGGCGGAAAAAACGAGGATGAGAGCAGCGTAGTAGTGACACATGGCCTGGGCGAGCACCGGGTCCGGGTAAACAAACGTGGTGGCATACCCAACCTCTCCAGTTGTTTGATCCCGGCAGGGGAAAAAGGAGAGAGCATCCTCTACCTTGACGTCAAGCTCTCTAGGCTTGCCACCAGGATACCGATCTGCCTTTTCCTGCTTCCACTGATACAGGTGTTGTTCGACGGTGGCCCCCAAAGTCCATAACTGTTGCTGCAGCCGGCCAATTTCGGCGGCTGATTTGGCACCGGAGTAGGCGTTGATCTGGTCAGCATACGACAAGAGAGCAGGTAGCTCGACCATAATGTCCAAAAGATGTTGGAACATATCCTTGGGCGACGACTCGGCAGATGACCATGGTACGTGTTTCCATTCTGGTTGAGCTAGGAAAGTAGGAGACCGGGTGGTAACGGCCGCAAATACCTGGGAAACCTGTTAGACGGCTTGGGTGAGTGTTCTGTATTGATAACGTATTCTCGTACAAAATAACACCGCAGCTCGGCAAATAGACCATGAGCAATGCCTGTAGCATGGCCTCTGGCTCCGCGGAACTCTAAAAGCTTCAAGATGCCCAACAGATGGATGAGAAATCCATTTGGCCTTGTGCGACTGACTCCCTAATGGTGACGAATGAGCCATGCGACCACTCCATCATCAGATGTACTCACTTCATATACTGCGCATAGTATCGTCGCCATCAAGACATCATCTGACCTACTTCGCTCTGGTTGAGATATGGCGACCTGAAGGGACCTCAAGACGGACAGGTAGATCGTGTCCGCGGAGGTTATAAGCCTCCAGTCACTGATAGATCGGCCAAACTGTGCGACGGAGACGGCAGCAAATGCGTTGGAAAGCAGAGGAAAGGTGTGTCTTGCTTTGGCCCCTACCCGCCAAATCTGATATGGCTGTCCGTCATGTATCCAGTGTAGAGGTTGCCAAGCTGAAGGCATTTCTGGGCCGTAGGAATCGAGAAACCGTTCTACAAAAACTTCCAAAATTGGTCGCGTGGACATGTGAACAGGGCAACCGAGCCGATGGTGGTCACAGGAATCTGGTACAGTCGGAAATTCTAATGGTCAGGCACAAAATCTTCCCTGAGTATTCGTTAACATGCACGTACCCTGTTCCCGGCCCAGCGTATCAATGCTTGCATGACTACCTGGTATTGTCAAAAGGTTCGAATTTGCTGACTCAAGGGGTGGAGTGAGCTCAGCGTGGATGTTTGAGAGCGCCGTATCATGACGCTCCAGTGAGGATACTGGTTTGTACGAAGTCGGCTCTGCGTCGATGCTAACCGGCGTCGGAGGTCCGTCGAAGGAATCCATGGGGATATCCATGTCCGGCTGGTCTTGTGCGGCGGTCTCGTGCGCTGGCACCACAGTTGGCTGTGGGCTGGTTTGGGCAGACTTTGCTGCTATCTGTGAGCTCTCATCGGACTCGACAGTAATGGCGCGGCAACGAATAATTTGCATCTCATCCTGCGAAATGGGAAGGCGCCTAACAAGCTTGGAGATGGTTTTATAGGATAATGATGGCCTGCCAGCCGCATCTTGTGTATGTTTTAGCATTTGCAAAACGTCACCGATGACTGTAATAACTTGATCGCGTTTCGGGAGATTCTGACGCTCATCGTTCATGATGGTGAAGCACAGAGTGACGCCCAAATCGACGAGGGAAAATTGTGCGAGGTGGTACTTTGCACAGAAAGGGTAGGTGCTATGAAAAAGAAGCATGTGGGCATCACGCAGCTTCAAGCAGTAGTCTACTCCGGAAGCTCGCATCCTTTGCTCCTCCTGCGAGTTAGCTGGATCAAAGGCTCTGGACATGTAGATCCTCAGAGGCACGAGGATCATGGTATAGGCCATGACGTGTAGGTATTGACGCTGTACGGCGATCCACGGGTGACCCTCATCCATGCTCGTATCGGGATTGGTGATATGGAACATTGTTGGAAAGGATCCCGTCCATTTGTGGATGGTATTCTGGAATTCTCTCGCATCGGCAGCTTTCAGCGACTGATTGATGTTACCAAACTTGCGATCTATCGTCTGGATAATTTGATACTGCAACGCCATCTCGTGTATGGGATGTGGAGCAGGTTCCAGGCGGAGGTTTGGCGAGATAACGTCACAGTTACGGCGGTTGATGAGCTGCGGACGAGAGAATAACGTAGAAATGTGCCTGCAAAAGGGTCAGAAATTGCGCAAGTTACAAGGAGACGGCAATAGTACCAATCCCAAATATCCAGAATGCACCAGATCCTCCTCCGCAAGTCTGAATCGAGCTCGCTCAGTCCACCTGCCTGTGATTCTGTGTTCAACCCTACAAATTTGGCGGCAATGGTTAGCATGCTAATGGGGACTCGAAGACAAATACTCGGTGGCATGAAACAAACCGATTTCTCCAGCCTCACGGATCGCCGCGCCAAGGGCGCGCCAGCACTCGTGGAAATCTCCTTGAAAGCTATGCCAGTACGACGTCAGGAGGAGTTGCTGAACCTGCAGCAGCCCCGTTTCACCGACGGGAATCTTCTCACTGAGGTCGACGGCAGCTCGATGGCATTGATCGGCAAGACTCTGCACTGGCATCTGGAGGTCGTCCTCGATGTTGCATCGGAGGTCAGAAGGCAGGCATGGTAGAACGCATGCGCAAACACGCAGCATCAGACAAACGACGGCAGAATTCAGCGGCCTGCCCCAACGAACATGCTCTGTGTAGATGGAAAAGTCCTCCATCAGTCTTGTTGGGTCAACGATGTGATGGCAGTAGTTGAGCGTCTCGGTGAAGCTCAAAAGGAGAGTCTCTGCAGGTTCTGGTCAGTGTCAAGCTGCGACATTACACGTGGGGAGACGAGCCTAGGTGAGGTGGCGGGGGAAGCATTTGCATTGCGCAAACGACGTCTGCTTGAGTGGCGACATGACCTGCGGGAGGACCGGGCTTGCGCTGTCAAGACAAGGTATTAATCAGCTTTCAACGGCCAGAATTATCCGTCATGGGGAGCTCACGGCATACATTGACCAGCTTGGGGAGATTGCTGAAAGTCGAGGGTCTGTAGCTAATAGCTTTGAGGGTGGAGTCGTCGGTCATGTCTCGCGACGACGAGGCACCCTGACTGTCGAGCTCATCATCCTCAGCCCTCCACTTCCAATTCCCGCGCGAGTAATTGGGGTCAGACAAGGACGGATCTGGATTTACACGGGCTTTCAGATCATCAGTTCTGAGCAAGCTGGGTTCATCATAGCGACACCTATCGGGGACCCGGCGACGACAACAGCCATCGCACGGCCACTCCTTATCACACTAAAGAAAAGGTCCCGGATTAGCCGATTCGCCCAGCGCCGGAGGTAGAGAAGGTAGACAAGAAATCCACCGTGGCCAGTTCTAGGCAAAGCAAGGTAGAATATGTCAGTTCGCAGGACTGCATACCTTGTGTTTCCTCAGCTGACATTCCGTACATGGTGAACGACGGCTCCAACCCCCCAAGCGGGTGAACGGGGTCGTCATGTTCTGTCCATGAATGATGGAGGAGGGATGCGATGCGTGTGGTTGATGCGTACAGTGTACCGCCGGTTGGTCCTGGTTCCCGTCACAGGGTCTGGCCTTGGCGAGTACATGATGCTTTGGCTGACCTGCGCGGTAGGTCTTCGAGGTGCCCGGCAGCCAGCCCTTCAATTCTTATGTAATACGCACAAAAGCGGGGCGCGTAGACATCCCGGGGCAGCCCGCTTTTTTTTCTCCATGCAGCAATCCACAGCTGCAGGGTAGGCCACAGCACACTCCCAGGAGCGTATCACGATCAAAGTATTGTCTAAATAATGTTATTAGCCAGCCATATTGCCCACAGAACAAGCCATCGGGAAGCAAGTATGGGAGATATAAGTATACAAGAAAAACGTCCCGTGTCCTATCGTCGGCGTCGCAGCAAGTACGTCTACTGTAATTTACAGCGGGTGTCATCAATAGCACGCTTTAAAATTGTATGGCGCTTTCAACCATCGTGGCCCTATAGGCGTCGTCCTCTTCCTGTTAGCCAAGGTGGTCTTTGTATCGGTTTTTTTTACAGGCTCCTTGGCTAATGCAGAAACCATATGTACGGAGGCATTAGCTATTGCTTATGCACTACAGTAACCACAAAAGGCAAGAGATTCCACAACCGTGCTCATGTCAAGCAATAAGGCAGCCACGCTCACGCCCAAAGATGAGTCTTCCAGGTCTGAACAAGAACGCATGAATTGCATTTTTTAACGTTATGGAAGGGATATAGGCAAATGTAAGCAGTATTTTCAATGTATAGATGACGTTTGATGTCGAGAATGAGCTCATAGAAAGGATTCAATGGAACTAATCCCGCGGCGGATGAGGCTGACAAGGTCGTTCACAGTGAGCTCGAGGCCTGCTTGATCATTGTTTCTGTCTTACAAGCCCCTGGACTTCTCCCGGACGTGTCTGTCGTCGGAGTTATAGTACGCATCATTTCTGAAGATCTGCATGCCGCTCCGGGCTACGGCTGGATCGGAAGAGCATTCCTGCACATCGACGCAGCCACTCCCTCACCACCTCTTTTTTCTGCGGGAATTTGTGAGATATCTGGTGTCGCAAAAGGTAGACTCTTCTTTGTTGGCAAAATTTCTTGGCTTGGTTCGTAGTTGTATCGCTAAGCGAAAGATGGACATGTTCGGACCTAAACGCGGTCTGTGAGAAGAAGCTGAGGCGGAATGACGCTCATAGTCAGTGCCGCTAGTAATAACCTGTGTCTAATACGCAATCGAGCAATATCGGCCATCATCATTAATGCGCCCACACAATTATTAGTGATTTGAGAATTCTCATTTGCTCATTAATAGTTTTTTCCATGTTGCGGTGGCTCTCCGCCAAGGCTTATGAGGCTAGACTCAGTAGCTGCTTGAAGCGGCGCACCAAACGTGGGCGGGCACACACTGCTCAAGTTTTGGTGTGTACTGTTCTACATGAACTGGTGCATTGCAGAGGCCATTATCGTATTCTTAGCTTTGCGAACAAGGCTGTAAACTTGGTTGCACCAGAATCATGCGACTTTTGACCGAATAGGCTTTTTTGTGGTAAGAGTAGGACGCGTCGCGAAGCGAAAGCTTAACTCTTTCAATCCCCAGCTTTCCACTTTCTGGCACCGTAGTTCCCATGTCGTGTCCACGGGCTTCCGCTAGCGATAATGCACTACCTTTAGCCCCCAAGTTCAGCTGCCACAGTTGCCACCACTGCTGTGGCGACGCAGCGAACCAGCAAATATTCATTCGTCCATTTCAGTGGCTAAGTTAATTGGTATTAGGCTTAAGAATTGGATCTGACGCTACATTCAATGAGGAGAAATGGCATCGATGAAGCGCTTGCCCAGGAAAACAGTTGAGCCTCGAGGCACCGCTTGCTGGTTTGTACAATGCAGCCCACAAGCACGTCTGAAGCTCTGCGACGTCACCATGTCAGTTTCTACGTTAGCCGCGGCCATCAATCCATGTTTCCTCTGGCGTTGTGATTTTTAGACTAGCAGAAATGACCCCAACGAGAAACGCTGCTGTCTCGACGGCCGGGCGCGCATCAAGATCTTCGCTCCACCTTAAGCATACCAATCACGGACAAGCTTTAGGTGCGTCGGAACACGGAATAACACCCGAAAATTTGCGCCACCGTGCTAGGAGCCGTCTATCACAGAATATATACTGAAAAATAAGGGCCATATAGTCTATTTAATAGTGGCACTAGTCGCCGTCATCCCAAACATAAAATACGAGGCCATTGAAACGCGCCATCTACGCCGATCCCGGAACTTTTCCTACGAGAGGAAACATACTTACCCCTTCCGGCCGAGATCCCTTTCAGATTTAGAAGGGCTAGCTCTGCAGGGAAAAGCCTCCACATTGTGAGTCTTGCTCAGACTCAAGGCAACGTCATTGCGTGCCAAGAACTTTTATGCACCCGTTACAACACAGTGAGTGAGGGGTTAACGAAAATACTGGGATTTGGTCGTGTAGAGCCTCATGCAGCATAAAACAACCCAGTTATGACACTACAGGATCCGGTATTTTCAAAACTATACGTACTTAGGTTTGTTCCGGCCGCAAATTGCGGCACTGAGACCTTAGCACACAGCTCGCCACGTACTGATAAAGTTTGCAATACTCAACCACAAACAGTATCACACTAAGCGGTCGTCAGGAGATACTGTAGAGACCAAGCGATGGTAATCAGCACACTAGCACCTTTCTAGACTCTATTTCGAGAGCTGCCATCGTCGGGCTCGCAGCAGATCGAGATGGCTCTGCGATTCGGCTTCGGACATCTCCCTTCCGCCCCTCTATGGCGAAGGGATTTAGCTTCAGACGGAGATCTAGCCCACCTGGTGGGGTCGGGAATGATGATCCTGTCGACTGTCTGGAAACGAGTCTTGATTTACTCACTCACATGACGATAACACTGTTGCAGAGGCAAAAAAGAGGAGAGGTTCAAAGGCAATGGCCTCGGCCTCTCGGTGACAAATAGCAAAAGCAACAGGTCGTGTTTTCTTAGCATTCAATCTCGTCATCTGCAGACCGAGCTCGTCGCTTTTTTTTCAGCTGCCAGCTCTGTGAAAGCTTCACCACTATTGTTTCATATCCGAACCTTGAGCGCCATGAGCCAATCTGGTCATGCTGCGAGGCATCATGGGCTGGTTTCGTCGACACTCTTTACGCTATATCAGCTAAAACTGGAGGACCCCAACGCCACGCATCAGTCTCTTGAACTGCTATACAACATCAAAGAGTCAAAAGAGTTGTTACTTGACTGCCTTCCTGCTTTTCCGTCGGAGCCACATCGTCCGATTTATATATTTTATGTTATCCTCACCGAACTGCCCGGACCGTCTCCACCACCTCGCACACTGCTCAGTAACTTTGTTCGCCTGATGCGAGACGTTTATTCGGCGCCAAACACGTCTCGATGCGCGCCGCCGTGGTTTGTTGGACAGCTAGAGCGCATCCTGTCTTTGCGTTGCGGCTCTCTGTCATCATTTCTGCGCCGCAGCAACCGATGCGCTCTAAAATCGAGCGGCAGCCAATTCTTTCTATCGCATGAAGAGTTGTGCGGCGTCGTTGACGAATTCTCTCTCCCAGCAGAGGTATTGAAGCCTGGGGGGGNTAGCAGCGATTGTGATGGGTGATATGATTCTTCAATCTGCGCTTTGCCTTGCTCTAGCCTCAGCGTACGTTGCTGCGCCAAGCCAGCTAACAGACGACCTCGGGAAACTCCAGGTGTTGTTGAACGCTGCCGAGGTAAAATGTATCATTACCTCGCTGCAAGGTGCGGACCAACTTGCTTCGATATATTCATGGTTGGCAAAGCGAAGGATAAAAGTGGTAATTGCAGCTTGGACACGAAAGAAGAAAATAATCTTGACGGACTGGCGCGGGAGGCGAATCAATTGCAGTGGATTGCACACTCCGCCACGAAAGAACCCGGTCGACGCTTCGATCCTAATCGTCCGTGAATCGAACAAAAAGGTCAGACAGATGGTGTCTTTGACGCTGTGGGAGCTACTCTCTCAAGCGTGTATGGCGGCCACAGTTTGCGAATTAGATGAGACCGACGTCGGGATTACCTTTGCTTCTGCAAGTGACATGTAAGTAGGAGGTAGTTGTGGCAGCTCAACCACCGGACGATGGGCATGAGGCTAACGAGACTATCAGTGGTGGCTTATCCAGAGGGGTCCTCGCAGCACTTGTTTCGGGTGGTTCAATCTTGTGCGATGAAAGCGAGCACTGTTCTCAGTTCTGGGAGCTTTTGCAAAGATCAAACTTTTCTTGGTGCCTAGCATCCATGGAGAGCTATCGCAAAATCCTAACGGGCGTCAGCTTACGCTATTTACAAATCAATTCTTTGCGAAGCGGCGTTTTGCGCCTTGCTTGTGGAGCTGACGGTGCCGTTCCGACGGACATGGCTGCGTTAATTCGAGACACTTTCAGTTGTATGGTGCGCAACTTGCCTCACAAACCAGAGTAAGCATCTCAAAAATTTCGCCAAAGCTATGGATTCTAATATGAGGCAGATATACCAACAACGTCTCATCCCAGTGCACAAAAGATACGGCGCGCGAAACTTCATCCTCACCAAACGACCGAACGCATTCGAGTCGCCACGCAAAAGAACCAAACACTCGCTTACAAATCAAAGAAGACGAAGACAGCTTATCCAAGAAACTAAGAAAAACTGATAATAAAGGCGGAACTTGGTGTACTGACCGAAACTATATCAAGCCAACGCTGGCTACTGGCCGAGGCAATATCGAGGCGCTTCATAGTCTTGAAACCGACATCGAGAGACATGCCGCCACGCCGAACTCGCCCTTGTTCAACCGCATCACCCGTTCAGTGGCCATTAGTGTGCGCGATCGCCGTGGCCACGAATCATTGGTCGTGGTTGTTGTACCAGCCCGGGACGCACTGCGGATAGATCTGCGAGCCCTATGTCACGCTTTGGGCCAATCATATTGGGAGACTCCAGAGCCGCCTCAGCTGATGGTATACATGGATACATTGCCACAAGACGACAGCGACTTATTACGAGATGTGCTTTCCAAATACCTAGATATTCCCGCACTTTCGGACGATACAAGCTATCTGGGCAGGCACTGGGAAGCTGTCTGGCCAACCATGTTTCACGCCACCCCTGAGCTTATTCCTGTAACCCGGTGCAGAGCGGATAGCGTAACTCTGCAAAACGCAATCCAGGCCTTTGTTCCAGGCAACTTCACGGTGTACATGGAGACAGATTTTGAGCTTGGTGGTTTTGAGGTCTATGTGGCTCCTGAAGAGGCGCTCAGCGGCAACACGACGAAAGACATGAGACAGTGGGCGGAGTATATCAAGCGGGCTCTTGGCTTAAGCCTTGACGCTTTACTGATCCCAGAACGGTTGCATATCCTTACAGAGCCGGTAGGGCGAGATGAGCATGGCAACATAAGCTACTCCCACCTGCGCGGTCTGAGGGCGAAACACCGGAAAGCCTCCATACCAGAGCATCTTCAATCGATAGAAGATGGCGTCGCAAGTGCATTCATGAATGTTTTGTCATGTGAAGACTCCACGATCGACTATCATTCAACTTTCTTTCAACTGGGCGGCACAGAATCTTCTGCGCAAGCGCTTGCAGCTGCACTTCGTGTTGAATTCAACATTAGCCTACCTCAGCATTTAATAAGCGACCGGCCCACTATTCGAGGCATCTCGGATCACATCGAAGAACTTTACATCAAGAATCAAGAGCAAGAGCAGCAACACAGAAATCCCTACAGCTCCACTAGATGGTGGCTGCTGCTACTGCAGCTTGTTCCCTTGGTTACCCTGTATCCAGCGCGACGTGCTTGGCAGTTGACCTTTCAGCTTTGGCTCTTGAGCCGCACTAGGTTCTGGGAAGATAATGATGATCTTACAGGACGCGTTGGCAATCTTTTATTGTCGATATTTGGAGGTTGGGCATCAGTTCAAGTCATATTTCCATTGATTGGAATAATTTTGAAATGGGCTCTGATCGGACGCTATAAGGAGAGTCTATACCCAATGTGGGGGTTTTATCACACAAAGTGGTGGTTGGTACAAAAAATCGTCAGTCTATGTGATCTGGGGGTTTTTGACTATAGTTTCTACGGGCGGCGCCTCTATTGTCGGCTTATGGGTGCTAAAATTGGTAAATCTGTTACCTTGACGAATGTGCAGCTGGGAGAGTGGGACCTACTGGACATTCGAGATGGAGCGAGCTTATCGAATTGCATCTGCCGTCCTTTCGCAGTGGAAAAGAACTCCAACTTCTATCTGAGTCGCATTGTTATTGGCGAGAGGTCATCTATTGGCGCCCTATCGATAGTCGCCCCAGGAACAGAAGTGCTTCCTGACACATATTTGGGTGCAAGCACCTCAAGCTGGGAACAGGGACAGTTACTACCACAGCAAGGTGATACGCAACTGATGAAGAAGCCTCAAGATCCACACTGGCTGTTATTCCTCTGTCTCACTGTCCCAATGTACGTGATAGGAAATTTCATCGCGCTGCTGCCTTGGATTGGCCCGCAGATTGCTGTCCTCTACAAGCCACCTCAAAAGAGCACTACACCCCTGAGAGTCATCCTCGACTGGTATCAGGGAAGCCCTCAAGTCGCATATACCTACGTCGCCGTCATGGCACAGGCACTCTTCAGTCCAGCGCTATTTCTTGCGTGGGTGGTGCTCATTCGATATTGCTGTCAACTCGTGGCCGCGTGGTACCTTCACAGCTCGGCCTCTATGCAACGGCAACTCGGAACCTGGAAGAAGAGCATAATAAAGACCTTGTACTCAGCATCAAAGCTCGCCGAGATCAATACTCTGTTGGGCCAGCATCATGGTGCACGATCTGCGGTTCTCAAACTCCTCGGCGCAAGGGTGGGTTCTCGAGTTCGATGGCCGAGCTCCGGCCCCTGCCTTACCGACTATGAACTCTTAAATATAGGCAATAATGTGAGTTTCGGTTTTGATTGCCATCTCTTCACTACCGACGAGCATGGCTCCGGAGGAATCAAGATTAGCAACGACGCCGTCATTGCCGATCATGTCTGTGTGCTTCCCGGTGTTGAGATTGGGTCCAAAACCGTGCTTGGGTTTGGGACGTTGACCAGGCGAGGGCAACGATATGACAGCGGCAAAACATACATTGGTCGCGAAAAGGGTGGCGTGGCTGAGTCTGCGTCGCGCGAAACACAGCTTTCGTCTCTCGATGGCTTTCCAGACAAACTGGAAAATAATGTCGATCAACATGTGCAGAATGACACGGAGTGGGGTTTTGATCAGCGAGGGGACGATGCATTCAGATTGGAGAAAGGAGCGCAAAGAAGCTCCGATAGTCCTCGCAGCATCCCGAGCAGCGATTTGGCGGGGCCGGACCGGAAAGTCCATGCTACCGAGCCACAGCCACCAAGATACCATTTTTCGCCAGGCCTTACTCTCATCATATCCTTGTTCATGACCATCTTTACAGTGTTCTACTGGAACGTGCCGGCCTTGTCATCCATGAAGCTGGCAGCACGAATATTCGTAGAATACTGTGGACAAGAAGCATCGTTAGTTGACCCCATGGTTTTATATGGCCTCAGTTATCTTTCCACAATGGTTTTAACGACGCTGTTTGCGATTTTGGCTCTGATGTGCGTTATAATGACTAAGAGACTGGTCATTGGCGGTTTAAAACCAGGAGACTACCGCTGGGATGATTCCAGCTACTTTCAACGCCGACAGGTCTTAATTGCAATCGAGAAAATAATTCGGCGTTGCTACGTACACAGAGGAATCCTTAGTTTATTGACAGGAACGCATTGGCTGGTGCTTTATTACCGCGCTCTGGGGGCCAAAATTGGAGAGAACTGTGCTTTGTTCGCCAATGGCTACCCGAGCCTGTTGATAACGGAGAGCGATCTGATCGAGATTGGTGACAACGTCGCCATCGATGATGTTGGGATCATACCCCATGTTGAGAGAGAAGGAAGCGTCAGACTGGGCAAAATCAAGATTGGGGATCGCTGTGTGCTGCGATCCGGGAGCCATATCCTGTGCGGTGGCGTGATGAAGAATGATAGTTGTCTCCTGGAGCATACGCTGATCATGCCTGGACAGGTTGTAGAAGAGGGCTGCACAATGTATCGACGGCCGGCAAAGCAATTTTATGGAAACAGAAAGGGTAGCCTTCCCGAGGCGTCGTAAACCTAGTGTGTGATATGATTTTTATCAGACGATGACACATCGAAGTATATCAAATAGAAATTAGACTGTTGATAGTGAATATTCTTCATCACTACGTATCTTTAGCCTATAAACGGCGAACCTGCACTCGCGATTCTCTACAACTGTATAGTCGTTTAATTACAACAACAACGTTGGCCTTGCTTTTTCATTCACTTCATGACTAGGTTCATACTAGATAGCTCGCCAAGGTGCAATACTAACGTACTAGCACACGAAGCGCAAAGTTGCAGTGTGGCTACCTTCAACGCTTTCCAATTTTGACGTTGCGGTTTACATTAACAACAGCGGCAACCCACTTCCACCGGCACGTAGGGTGACGCGTGCAGACGACAGTACAATGTTATTTAAGAGCGGTTCCCTAATAGACATAACAAGACAAGCAAATGAAGCTTTAGCCACCCACCCAGCGGATGGCATGAGTACGCCACCACCGGTTTGTATTGCGCAGGGCTTCGCTATAGGCCCAACTTCAACTTGATTCTAAGAGAAACGAGAGGAAAGGAGAAAAATGGTGACGTTTAGTTTTGTCAGCTTGTTTTTCCCCGTTTCCCCCATTTGCTTATCCTCGGAAAATTGTACCCATCGAAGGGGCCTTTTCGGTTTGACCATAATTTCCGTTCTGTTCGACCTTGGCAACTCTGTCACACAATTGAAGATGATGAGGCGATGGAGTCTGGACAACGGAGCGGCAGATGTACTCTTTTGCAGCGCATATTTCTGGCCGACACTTTCTAATTAAGTTTTTTAGGCTTTCTAGTTTTTGAAATTCTGCAAAGGTTAAGATTAAAATGCACAGTGTCGAAATCTGGCACGCCATGTCGCGCTGGTGTGGGCATGGTGTGGTCAGGTCGAGCTACCCGAGGCCTGCGCTGGCTAGCGCGACTGGCGCTCACACCGGAACAAGATCAATCTCATCAGAATCTAAACAAAGGTATCAAACAAAAACTGGCATGCGTCAAGACGAAGAAACCTTCCTTTTTTTHWAAAAAAAAGCAGAAAGNCCTCCAAATATCAACAAACAGGCTGCTGTATACAGGGATGCCGTCCTTCGAAGCCAGCGCCAGAAGGGACCAGTCGCTCTTTATCTGCATGTCTACTAGCTCGACCGAACATATCTCGGATCCTTGACTTGGATGCGCATTATCGGATGCACGTTGTCCGGAGCCGCATGCTTTTATTTTCTGGCCTCCCTTGTTGCCCCCGTCTTTGGGGGAACTTGGGGCAACGTAGCGCAGGTCGCCTGCATGCATGCCTTGCCACCGTTCGTGACGCCGAACATGAAGATGGTACTTGTGCTTCCGCTTGCGTTTCATTGCATCAGTGTTGTGAAGTAGTTGATATAAGACTTGGGGTATTTGTTTGCTCGTAAACACGTCATTGCAGCAGATCGCTTTGTTGAGGTTTAGTTGCTTGTTGATCTGCACGCGAATTCTCACTTGTCATACTCCATGAGCATCAACTAGACAATCAGGCAATCATTACCAATGCTAAACTCCGTCTACTTTCTGTGTGGGGGGGGGGGGCACAGCCACTCTTATACCGTCGCCTCATCGCTGCGCATTGAATGACGCATAGAACAAAAAAAAAAGAAAAAAGAAAGAAAGGATTTGACATGCAATCCATCCAGAGGTCGAAAAATTCATTTTCCAAGTTTCGCCTTTTCTTGTAGTTGCCCCTATTATGCCATCGCCAGAATAGTCGCCCTCAATTCGTAAAGCTTAAGAACGGCACCCCACCCCAGCAGCTGTACCATGTAAGTAACTAGAGGCGCCATAGCTACTCAGGCAAGCAATTCTTTGTCTGCGGCTGCTGCAGCAGGCCTGGGTGTTATTTTCCGATCTATTTATCGGGTACAAGTATATCATCCCGGCACAAGTTGCTACGCGAGCGAGCGCCAAAACTAGTAGCACAAAATAGAGAGTGCAGGGAAGATGTCACGTCGTTGCCATCTCTGGCGAGGGTTACAGCTCTCACGAAGAAGCTGACATGAAGAATACAAGCCGCCCACCTCCTTCTACTTGTTTGCCAGTGTCTATTATTCAGGAAGTCAAGACATGTCCGGACGGCATGTGCTACTCACGACCCTTTGGCATACAAAAGCTGATAGGAATCCAAGTGTTCCTAATCATTCATTCGCGTTTATTCTCTCATATTTGTAGCACCAGCACCGGAAGGCCATGGCCATCAAAGAGAAACATACGAATGCCAATATTTCCCATAATTTCTTCATAGTTCAAAAGGACTTCAGAAATATGCGGCAATATTGTACGCATTTCTTTGTGTGGTAACGAACCACAGCAAACCTGGCATCGAGTTATTGTCCATCTACAGGGGGGGTCAACCATGACTTAGAGCCCCATGCGCCGAAAGTTTTTGACAACTGATTGATCTCAAAACTTCCTTACTTCACCCGCATCTCCTCACTATTTTCCATGAGGCGATCGCTCGTTCCCTGGCTATCGCACATCCGTGCCGGTGGCTGACATCCATACATCTCTCATCGTCCTGTCAGCAGCATGCCGGCACCAGTGAGGGACTGCACTGCGTGCTGTCCGCGAAAAATCGACTGTGTAGTTATATGTCTCGCGGCTTTCAATGCCCAGCATTTCAGCATTGTCTTGGTCCGAAAGGGTAATAGCCAGCGCCAGCAAGACGTACATAAATCTGCACGTTTCTCCTCCTCTCAAGCCATTTAATTCATATACTCTTCTCTGTAGCAATAAAGTACTTATATAGCTTTCACANCCCCCCCCCCCCNTCCTTGCGTGCTTTCTTGCACCGTCATTGCTCTTGTCAACCCCAGTCCGCAGAACAATCTGCAAGCGCAACCATGAAGTTTCTCCACCGCCATCGTCATCCTGCAAGCCTTCTTCGGCCTCTCTCTGGCCACCGACTGCAACAGCGAGTGCAGCGACGACTACAAGCCCGTCTGCGCCTCGACGCCGGACGGCGAGCACACCTTTAGCAGCCAGCGCCAGCTCGATCTCCTGACCTGCATCACCCACAACGACAACTAGTAAGTTCTTTTCCGTCCCTTCTCTGTTGCTTCTAGTCTTCCCACGCGCCGACTAAAGCTGGATTTCCAACAGCGCTTTCAAGAGCGACGGGGTCTGCCCAGAATAAGCAAGCTTTTTTTGCATGCCGATTGAATAACCCCGCGTTCAGCTCTTTTGACCCCATTTTTGCCGATTTGAAAAATGCAGCCGAAGGGAAAATAACAATAAGAAGAGGAGACGACAAAAAAACGCCACACGGATAATATAATCCCGGCAATTATCTCAATGACAGGGTTTCTCCACACGGGGAATTATTCGCACAATTATCCTTGTGTGGGGGTCCCAATGGCAAGGCTCCCCAAAGAGAAAAAAGTTGGAGTAACGAGGCGAGCCGGGGGATGAACCACCAGTCCACCACCATCACCAATCAAAGCAAGCTAGCAGGGTCGCATTATAGCCTAGCTAGCTCAAGCTCTTCCCCCAAGTCAATGTAGTAATGATCAGACGAGTTTAAATATCTGCTGCTTTCCCTGTATAGTTCACTTGATGGTCTTCTCTCTCTCTTTTCTCTCTTCCACTCCATTCCCCCTCCCCGTCACTGGGCCTGTGCATAACTTTTTTTGGTTTCTCTCGGTATTCTTATAATTGGCATCTGGGGGAGAAGCTCACTTACACAGAAAACCACACACGATGCGTCCGACATCTTTCCCCCGCAGCCTAGGCTTGGTGGCGGCGGGCCTGATCCCGACCATCGCCGCCGACACTTCCAAAGTGCAGAGTACG
>JANAKD010000155.1:0-32818 GCA_027627215.1 Lecanicillium saksenae | reverse complement strand
GGGCGGACTTGTTGTGGCGGTTCTTGCGGCGGCGGATCTGCATGGCGACGCAGGCGCCGATGAGGGCGATAACGATGACGGAGCAGACGACGATGATGGCGATGAGGGCGCCGGTGGAGAGGCCGGACTTCTTGGATTGGGGAGGCTTGTTGACGTCAACAATGCCGATTTTGTGGTTGGAGAAGAGGGTGTCGTTGAGAGCGAGGTGGCCTTGCGACGTGGGACGCTGCTCACATCCAGCTTCCAAAGCAATAAAGACTAGCAAGGTTAGAGTGGCTTCTTCATTAAAAGGGAACCGTACACTTACAGTTGGCCACATAGCCATGGTCAGTGTCAGGGCCCATGCAGTCGAGACACTTGCCGAATGTATCGCCAAAAGTAGAGCCACCATTGTAGCTGCAGTAAGCATAAGGGTCTGTTCCGGTGTTGTTGGCAAGAGTCTTGGTGACTGTATTCTTGAGAGGGCCGCACGCCTCGCTGGTCATGCATGGATATGAGCCGATACCAGTGCCGTCGGGGTAACCAAAGACGCAGTGAGCAAAGGCATATTGAAGATTGTCTATGATACAGTCAGAATCAAACTGTGACGTTCATATTGGGTAACCTACACATGAACCATGCCTGGTCATTTTGAGAGCCCTGTGAGTAGGTGCTGTTCTGCAGGCAGTTCATGCAACCCTTGAACTTGTTGCCCCTCTCGCTGGCATATTCTCGGTTGGCGCAAACGATCTCAGCATCGCTAATATTTGGTGTGGTAGAGTTCGAGGACTCGGAAGAGTCTAGACACAGTGAAGCGCAGGGTGAATTTGGCGTTGCTTGCAGGGCTGTCGTCATGGCTGAGAAAGAAGTCATGAGCAGCAGGCAAGGCGCCGCACTCTTCATTGTGATGGAGACCATGTTGAATAACACACCCGAGCAGTGTGTTACTTTGATCTTTTCGCAAAGTGTGGAGTATAATCAAGTGTTCCAGCCACTTTCAGTCACAGATACAGTAAAGTATTCAGTGTAAAGAAGCAAAAGGGAGGACAGCACAGCTGTTCTCAGAAAACACTCATACGGCGAAAGCAACCAAGCACAGGAAAAGAAGCAGAAACAAGAACAAGAGGTATGGAGCAATTCGATAGTGTATATATCTGCCCGCATCCTTTGACGGACCCCATCCCAGCCCTCTCAGCCGTGCGTGACAAGTGCTGACCCTCTTCTGCACTTCCCGTTGCCGAGCCGGTCCAATCGCCGCACCGCTCCTCATGCCGGATTAATTTCTGCTCGCGCCCACTTAGATTTCTGCGTCACATCGGCCAAAAACGCCATACTCAACAGCTAGTTCCTCTCCTCCATGTGGATAAGCCTGCTTGCCATGGCGGTCTGGCTCCAAGGGCCTGCGCTCGCCTAGACCTTGCTCAATGAACGCCTCACGGACAAACATGGGCCGGTAGAGCAGCGAACGTAAGAAATGTTCAAGCTAAGGATGCACGCCATAGAAACGGGCGCTAACATTCAGCTTCTGGCTGGCTGGACATGGTCGTAGTTGAGGTGGTGCAGATGGCATGAAGAGGGGCCTCCTCCGCTGGGGCTTGCACAAGCGTGGGCGCTTACAGCCCCAGCCAACCACAGCACGCAAAGGGCTGGCAGGTCACATTATGGCTTCCCACTATTGAAAAGAGAGGGTGAAAATCACGATCAGATGAGAATTTCTTTCTCTCAAGTGTGTACAAGGATGACTTCTCCAATTATCAGGGAGGGACCCGGTAATGGGACGGAACGCATTCGCACTTAACAGCACGGTAGAGAGGTTTTAGGCGCTGAGGCTGCAGAACGACACGGCGCAGATGATCACAGTTCTCCAGTTTACGGGAGACAAAACGGAGCTGCCGGCATCGAAAAGTAAATCGGCAAGTAGAAACATTCTGCGGGCTGTGGCCTACTCTTGAGGCCCTTGCCGTGCTCCATCGGATCGACACCAGACCCTAAAGGCCCCCATGATGACATTTTCTCCGACCAAACATCCACAAGTGTAATGGTTTCCACCACTTACATTCGTCTCACGCTGCAGTGTAAAAGGACATGTTTTAACAAAGATGTAATGAAATTCCTGCCTAAATAGATTACCATAACGCCATTTTGCCGCAGCCCGAGAGACTTATGTTTACAGCACGATCCTCTCCGTATGAACAAATAATCACCTTTAACCATGCGCAAAGCAACTTCGACCAAGACATTCTCCAAAAAGCAACAATTTTTCACAAAATTCCCATCATTCATCAGGCCTTGACGGAATGAGTGACTTCTAATCGCTGTCCTCGTCGGAGTCCTCCTTGGCGGCCTTGGCAGCCTTCTTGGCCTTCTTCTCAGCCTTTCTGCGCTTGCGCTCAGCCTTCTCCTCGGCAGTCTCACCCTCGTGCTTCTTGCGCTTCTTCTTGTCGCCGTCCTCGGTGGCTGGTGTCTCGGCAATATCCATCTTGTCGGCCTTCTGGGGAGTGGCGACAGCGGCGGGGGTAGCAGCGGCGGCAGCGGCAGCGGCATCGGCGGTGCTGAAGTCCTTGTACTCAGAAGTCCACTTGGCGGGGGTGGCATCGTTGGGGCGACCGAACTTGTCGAGCTTGCCATCGGCCTTGAGCTTCTTCTTCTCCTGGGCGACGGGGCCGAGACCCCAGCGGCGGGGGTACAGGTCACGCTCCATGATGCAGCGCTTGACCTTGGCAACGACACCGTGGTCGCAGGTGGACATCTCAACGGTGGACATCTGGGCGTAGGCGAGAGCAATGGCCTCACCCTTGGTGGTCATGAGAACAACCTCTTCGTGGTGCTCAATGCCAGATTCGTAACGCAGAAGACCGGGAAGCATGAGCTTGGCACCGTAGCAGACAGCGTTGACAGCGCTGTCCTTGACAACCAGACGCTTGTACGAGGTCAGGAGAGTCTCGAGGGGAGAGATGACCTTGCGGAGGTAGGACTCGTCGCGGGTGTTGTCCATGGTCCACTGGGCGTCGAGAACGTCGTGGAGGGTGACGAGCTGCTTGGTCTCGTCCATGGCACCGGAGCGGACACGGCGAAGTTCCTGCATGTGGCCGCCGACACCGAGAAGGAGACCCAGGTGGACGCAGAGGGTACGGATGTAGGTACCAGCCTCGCAGCTGACCCAGAAAACACCAAGGTGGCGGTCGTTGTCGAACTCGATGAGCTTGCTCTCGTGGATGGTTCGGATACGGAGCTGACGCTTGACGGCAGAGATCAGGGGAGGACGCTGGAAGAGGGCACCAGTGAGGGTCTCGAGGGCGCGGGCGAACTGGGCCTGGCCGCCGGGGAGCTTATCGTGCAGACGGACGACGGCAACGTACTCCTTACCGGCACCCTGCTGGGACTTGACGAGACGAGTGGCACGGTCAACACAGACGATCAGGCAGCCAGTGACCTTGGGATCGAGGGTACCAGAGTGACCAGTCTTCTCGCATCTAGAGTTTGACACCGTTAGCAATTGCTCCTTCAATTGATTCCAAAATTCGCTACTAACCGGAGGATACGCTTAACCCAAGCGACAACTTCGTGGGAGGAAGGGTTGGAGGGCTTGTCCAGGTTGATGACACCGGAGCTGATGTAGGATTTGATGTCGCGCTTGAGAGGCGAGCAGCCATTGGGAATCGGGGTGAAGTGGCCGGTGCGAACAAGAACTGCCATTGAGTCAGTATACGACGCCCAAGTCCAAATTTTCTTCCATCTTGGATCCCATCTACTCACGCTTGTCATAGTTCTTGAGAAGCAGAGGCCAGTTGCTGGTGTCGAGCGAAGGCGTGACCGCCTGGGGCTTGATGGAGTAGTCCTCCTCGGCCTTCTTGGTGGCCACAACGTCCTTTGCCATTTTTAAATGTGTATCTCGGCAGGAATCTATCGGTCGAGTGTCGCGGTAGGGCAGAACGTGAGACTCGTTGGCGACGGTGATGATTTTTTGCCTGCCTCTGCGTTTTGGTGATTTAGATGGATAGCCAGCTTCTAAATTTTTTTTTTCTCTGCCTTTGTGGGGACATTGGCTGGCGCATGTGTGGCTGGTTTGCCGACACTAAACCTGTTACGGAAAGGCGGTCAATTCAGCCACACCACTAGCCACAGACGCACTTGAGAAGGCTTTGCCCATGTTTTGAGGAGCAAATTGAGATATCAGTCATCTTAAAAGGTAATATAATGAAAAAAAAAAAAAGCCGATGTATATAAGCCATCAAGGCTATATTGAATTATTTCGCGAGCCATACGCTACAAACGAATATTCCCCAAACTCCGGCGGTGGTGGAGCGTGGGCTTCCCGACCGTGCCAAAAGATGAAAAATCAGCAGCAAGGTATCCTATAATTTTCAATAAATCGGTGTAGCCACCAAGGAGAGCTCAAATGGCATTCCCGTTTCTAAAATCATGCTCTGTTAGAGAGCGCTGGGGGCTGACAGAGTTGCGGCCAGGTCCAGGATGATTCAAGACTGGAGCGTGGTCAGTGAAGTGTCTAGTTTGTGAGCTTTCAGGGCTGCTGGTGTTGACATCGCCCAGTTCATACGATTCAATGGTGCCCTTGCCCTTGTCTTCTTCCCAAGAGTTGCCGCCATCACCCCCGTGAGCGAGGCCGATACTGTGGTCTCGAGCTAACGCGGCGCTTGGCCAGGGCATGGAAGTCATGTCAGTCACGCTCGTCGGGCTGTTGTATTGCGACGAGTAAGGTGAGACGTAGCGCGGGAAAGGCTTGTCGGACTGCTCGGTCATAGGTGAATCGCCCCAGCCACTGTTCAGCGGTCGCTGGCTGACGGGTGTCTCAAACATGCCGCCTCCAGGGCTCTGCGGCGCGGGCCAGCCGTTGTTTGGTGTATATATGGTTTCGAGCTTGCGGAGGTAGGCTCTGCGTCTTCTCTTTCCATTCCAAACAATGAATATGCCCGAAATGATGAGTAAAAATACAAAACCACCGACCGCAATGCCAACCTTGGCACTGAGGTCAAGGGGGCCGTGGTCGAACCACGCTGGATCGACCGTCGCGATGGGCGTCGGAGAGGTGATGGTCAGAGTAGTTAACGAAAACGGATCGCCGTCAACGCCAACGCTCACTCCTTGCTCGGGTTTCTGAAGACAGCCTGCATGAAGCATTGTGACAACTTATTCTTTGTTAGCGATGCGATCAGAGTATCATGCAGAGCATAATGCGTACAGTTGGACAGAACATGATGGTCAGCCGCCAGGCAGTCTCTGCAGCCTCGGAAATCGATGTCGTTGTCTGACGGCCATAATTCGCAGTATTCGTAGCCGTGTTTTGAAGCAGATACTTTGTCGAAGATAGTCGCGTTCATGAAGTTTGCGCATGCCTTGCTGAAGGATTGTTAGTACGAGGCTGGTGTATCCCAGAATAAACGCCATCTTACCTTGTGACGCAAGGATTGCTGTTGAGCATATGATCTTTTCCTGGGATGCCGAACAGGCACGAAGAGAGAGTATATCGCATATTATCTGTAGCAAAGGAACATTAGTTGCGTGTGCATACATCGTGTTTGGAGTGGCCGTGACATACATAGGGCCGCAGTGACGTCGGTCTGGTTGTTGGCGCCGACAAAATGACTATTAACCTCGCACTCGACACATCCCTTGAAGATTTGGCTGTCGCCAGCTCCAAAGCTTTTGTCGCCGCATGCTATATCAGATTGAGATGTCGACTCAAGGACATTGCCGCATTTCGTCTGGCATGGTGAGTTTGGGACAACCAGCACAGCCTGCACGGCCGGCAGCGTGGTAAGAACAAGGAGGTTGGTAAGCCTGCTATACATGGCGGCAGGTGCTGAAGACTCTCGTCAACGGGGTAAGTTCCGCTAACAAGAATAAGGTCAAAAGCTATGGCCCATGCAGCTCTCTAGCGACGACGAAAGATGATGAGGTCTAGAGGCAGACGCGCGAGAGGGGCGCAAGAGCGAAATATAGGGTGCAATCAGTGCCTGGTTGGTAACCTCCGCCGTGTGTCCCAGCCGAATGTGATGTATTCTGTAGCGGCAAGCCAGCGTCACATTGGGGGCCTGTTGGTTGAATGAATTCTGCGACCTCGAGTCGTTTCCGCAGTGCAAAGCCGTTATACAGTGTGCATTTGTATGTACAACGGTGCATAAGATCCTTCAGCCAGCATGCGGGAGAGCAGAGGAAGAAGAGGGTGTCCCCACTGCGAGTATTGTTTTCTCACGGCCCCCAAGAAGAAGCGGCACAATAAATCCTGCGCGTCCACCATGGGAGGCCAGCCCGGCGGGGGAGGCTGGAGGCCCGACCCTTGCCATTGGGAGAGGCTGCTTGTGGTTGGTGTGGGCGATGGCATGGCGTGGATGGCACCACTGGAGATGGTGGCATCAGAGGTTGGAAGCGGACAGGGCGCGTTGTGAGTGCGCCATAACTGGCAAGTATCTGCAGGCCGATGCAGACCACTGCAAGCCCCAAACGACTACTAATGACCACTAAAAATGAGTATTCGCTCACTAAAGAGCCTTGCTGCAAAGGTTGTTGCCACTATCACATTCGCCCCGCCGTTCTCATCCCAGTAGACCGCCCCCCATTGGCCACGCTAGTATATTGCTCGGCGCTTATATCGACGACTTCATTGGGCAACTCTTCAACCTTGCATGCATGTTTCTGCTCTGTCGTCACATCGCTTCCATCACCGTGCATGGGGACGTTAAACCCAGAAAGAAATGATTCACAACAACGGCTCTTGCTTTCAAAAGTTCCGGTCTGCGCAGGAATGCGCGGAATAAACGGCGCGACAGGGGGGTAGTCATGCGAACACGAATGTTTTAATCACAGTAACCGCTAGTAGTGATGGAATCCCATAATTTAGTCACTGTGGCACAAGCGCGTAGCTGGGGAGGCTCTGCGAGAATTCTTCGGTCGCTGAACGCTCTTTTGCGGGATACCATACAATCGCGAATTTAGAGCGCATTTGATGAAGTAGTCCAATATGCTGTGAAAAAAAAAAACTGCTCATTTTCCCCCCCATAATCACTCAACAAAATACGAAGAATCGTACGCCCACGTACTTATGTTGTGGCCCACGCACTCTTCCGACGTCCTCATCCCCGACTAACACAAATCGACGGATTAAAAGGCCCTAGGGCCGAAGTTGTGGTAGCAGCGAGAGTAAATCTAATTGGAGGAGTTGCGCAACCTGAGCCTTGTTTCATAAAGAGTTCGGAAGTGATTGTTGAAATTATTCCGCTACTCTGTTCGAGCTGTGTGACACCGTTGAGGCCTTCAATCTCTGTACCTTATCTTATTTTGCACTGCCGTATCTAAAGGTAAAATAGCTACCATAATAGAAAGGAAGAGGTATTCTATAGTGGTTATTATTATTATGTATTAACTTATTTCGTCTAAATTATTCGAATTCATTAAACTTTCAACCAGGCACCGCCACGTGCCTGACAGAATACTTCACCTCCACATATCGCGGTCTTTCACTTTTTCTGTGCGCCGTACATGACACTTTCCCGAAACTGTAACATGAGCCACCGCGCCTATGATAGAATTCGTGTAGTTGTCGTGCTTCCTCTTGAAACACGCCAAAGATTTGATGGGCCTCCATGGGGATTTCATATCGAGCAATTGGTAATATTGCTCGCTCGACACCGTTCCTGTGCCAAAGTATAAAGCCCTCTCCAAGCCGCAGTATACAATCCTAACGAATATTCTGACGTCCGAATAGTTGTCCGAATAGCCGGCTTATCTTGCATATTCTAAGAATGCTTGACGAGTGACTCGTGGATTGCACTGGCAGCTCGCTGCAGCTCCTCTCTGGATATAGGCCACGAATTGAAACCTGCTCTGCGAGCCATGGCATTCGCATTCGAGCCCAAGACTTGGCTTCGGCAATTGCGCAGCTGAGGATGCTCGTTTCTTTCTAGGCTGGATCCTTGCAACCTCTCACTCGTGGACTGCGATCGCTTCCCTCGACCTATTCGCACCGTGCTTTGGTCACTTCCCTTCACCTTCCGATGAAGGAGCTCGTTCCGTATGGAGTCACAAGACGAACTGCGACCTTTCTCCTCATATTCTGTTCTTCCATGCCTCAGACGACCTCGATTTTCTAAATCACGCCCTGGGTTTGAACCTCTTGCTACCATACTTGGGTTCACCAGTGTCGTGATAGCTCCGCATTCTTCTTTGCCGCCGTAGAGTTGGGTGGCGCTAGCGGCATTGCGAAACTTTGGAGAAACCGGTCGCTTGAAGTCTGCACAGACTTCAATAGTAGAAGTGCACGTATGAGAACGTTCTGCGCGGGATACGGACGGTCGATGGCTCCGCGGCCAGGCGAAATAATGGCGAGGTACCTGCGGTGTCCCCGGTCGCGCCGATAATGCCCTTCTTGCCTGCTCCGTCGTTCTCGAAGTTGACACCTTGTTTTGTTGCAAGGGCACAACTTGGGGGTCACGAACTAGAGCTATTGTGGTTGGCAGTAGTGGCATGTCGGGTAGCTCCTGAGAGTTCTCCCCCGTTGGCCAGCCAAAGAATGCCGACACCGGCGTGAAGTCTTGGAACGCGGTAATGGGAGTGGAAACTTCCCTATAATCTTTCGAGGTTTTTCCACTCTCCATCTGTCCACTGGTTTCATACCTTTCCCGTGGTGTTGTGCCGTTGCGACACGGCGTGGAAGCACTCGGCGCAGGGTTCCCTCGCCCACGATAGACGGACTGACTCAGGAATCGGTTCGCCTTTATCTCCTGTGGAGGGAGGGAGTTTGAAACTGAGGCTGGAATGACAAGCTTTGGCCTAACGGTGGCCATTCTCTTGACTGCAATTGTTGGCCCAGCATTTGTCAGAGGTAAGCGGGCCACCGCGATCAAGCCTGCATTCTCTTCAGGTTGTTTGGTTCCCTCATCCACGATACTCTTCTGCAGAGATGGTACGATAGGATCCAAGCTCTGTCCCGTCGTCGTTTCTGGAGTAAGAGGCTCCGCCTCAGACTCATCGACGTCATCAGAGGACTCTTCATCCCACTCAACACCCAAGTCCTCTTCCTCATCTGGCGGGCTCACCAGCTTCGCAATGGGGCCGTTGGCCGTGTCGACCACAAGTATTTCTTTGTTGCAACGGCCCAGCAGGCCGTATACCAGCACTTCACCTCCCTTGATGCCAATGACGGCACTGGTACCCGCATATGTCGCGCTTCCATCAGAGCCAGCCCGATTGCAGAGGACAACGATTGTTTCCTCTTCCATCTCTGCGCGGATGAGAGGTTCCAGTCGACGCACACAGCAGGTCAGAGAATCCATTTCTGGCTCCTGTGGTCTACAGGAAAACTTCCGTTGGCGCTCCGCCGTTGTCCAGGCCATGGGAATCACTGCAATCCTGCTATGTTGATGCAGCAGGTGGCGGGCGAACGCTTGTGTCTTTTCGGACTCCAAGAATTCAGATTTACTATTCATGAAGATCAGCTTTGTTGCTCTGGCGCTTGAATATGATCATGAAGTTGTTACGTACCCGAGACCTTTACCTGTCAGACGAAAGCGACGAAGAAAGCTGATTAGAAACAGTCCTGTCGATAGAGGGCCTTTCAACTCACCATGTCCCATCGATGCCTTGCCCAGGCCTGGGAGGACGGTATTCGAGAACCCGTCCTCTCTCATGCCCCAGGTGCCGCAGCTGTGATTCGCGATCGTTTCGCCTGCTGCGTTCACCATTATAACTGAACTATCATGCTCAGCACTAGCTGGTTGAGCAGTAGACCAGTTGGCAGATTCAGGATATCCGGCGGCAACGGTACACCCGTACTTGATGGCCGCGGTCCGCGCCCACAGTGAGGTGACCCCAGACGCGGAAGGCTCAAGGAACGGTACTTTGTCTTTTTCCGAGCCAAAGTTTGTGCCTACAAAGAGGGTTTGGTTAGGTAAGGATCGCCATAGCCATGATCAGCTCTCATGCCAGCCTCTGGGTGGAAGAGCACAAATCGGAACATACCAGTAAACGCCATCTCCGGCAATACGATCAGGTCGGGATCGTCGAATTTTGCCTTTGTCAGGATGGCATCAGCTCGGTTGAGATTGTGGTCAACCTCACCCAGCTTCGGGGCGAACTGCAGGCAACCGACACGCATTTTGCAGGTGAGTCAAATCTCCGTCTGTTTATGGGAGGGTTATAAAGGGATGAGAGAGTGAGCCCCGTATCAGAAGAAAAATGGAAATTTTTTTTCCGCTTTAATCGTTTGTCCACACAGCCTGTGACTCTTTGCTACTGAAGCGGTGGTTTCAGCTACGGGACGAGAAGGTACGTGGTTTATATCAACTTTGCCAAAAGCATGCGAGCTTCTCTCCAGGTTATTTTTGGAGCCAGATGCACGCCGTGTGGCTTTTCAGCGGGTTGTTGGCCCCGGCACTTGACAGCAAGAAACAGCTCAACAGTCCATGAAGCTAGTCTTCTCAGACGTGACTGAAAATAGACCTCGTCGTAAAGGTGGTGTACACCAGCTTCATCTATGTGCTGATGCGCCACCATCACCAACAGCGCGATGCTCTGCGAAACGTGAGGCTTGATATGTCCAATATTCCACGCTCCTGTAAACTATGACAGTCACGATGCCACAAGAACAACAGGTTTTCGTGTAACAGGCGCCACTTTTTCTTCCAAAATTGCCACACGCTTATTGCTCTGTTCAACACTCATCCTCGCCAGAATGCTGATTCTGTGATCCCAGACGTTCCACGAAAGCCCATTGCCACGTCGGAAAGCCTTTCTTCTCTCACTTGACTATGTGCGAATATCTTCACGCGGTCTCATTCGTGTCCCCCCATGGTGACAATCCAATTCTCATCACCTCTCTGTAAAACTCAGCAAGTCGTTGTGATGGAAAGGCATGATAATGTGACCTTAGATTTTCGGCCATAATCCGTGTTCGTGTAACTTTTGAGAGCTCATGAACTCTATTACTACGCATATGTGAGGTTGCACGGTATTGACAGAAGCGTTGCGCCGCAGAAACATGGCTTCTCATTGGCTTCTGGTAGCCGTTGCCAGCATTCAGTCATGGATCGTTATTCTTAGCAACAGCATTAAATGACGAAGCAGAAAACTGCATAAGTAAACGTTTTATTTTTATCTCACACCAATATATTGCCACCTATTATTAGTCCATTATCACAAATGGCGTTAAAAATAGCGTCAGAGGCCAGCATTGGAAGCTTCGCGGCACCTACTGCAGCTGCTAGCTGAGAAATATCAGCTTGCTTCTACACTATCACAATTTCAGCAATACGGATTCACTACACCAGCAGACTTTAAGAGTGCACAGTCCCGCACAGCTTCAGCTCTACAAGTGGAAGCTAGGATGGTTGGCATACTTCAATTTGACTAGTCTGGTGGAGAAATTCCATGCAAGTTACACAAAACAGTATGTCCCAAAACGCCTGGCACTAACCGGCCGATGCGACCTCCTTCATTAAGTATATGTACTAATGTTGATTATTAGAAAGGGGCATTGGATCTCTATCCCCTTCGAACACCAGCACCATCGGCACTGGTGTCTTCCGACCCTTGTCGCGTCTGCTGTCACGGACCATTTCACGTCTTGGCCGATCTACATCACGCGCGGTCGGTATTTGTCTTGGCGTTCGTCTAGACCGTTCCCGGACCTCTCTTTCTCTTTCCTTCTCTTTGGGTGCCTCTCTGGGCACAAGCCGAAGCGGGGGCACTTGCTTCGCTGCTGCCTTCGGCCGTCGTGAAGGGTCTTGTAGAGGCACCGAGTTCTCTTTAGCTTTGGATCTGTTCAAGGCCGGAAGTGGTTCATGGTATGCAGCATGGCTGATATCGTCCATGGTCGAGCCTTCTGGAATCCGCCCAATTCTGATTTCGCCAATCGGGGCTGCAGCAGCAAACGCAGGTGCTTGTCGTTCATGACGACGTCTGGTTCTTGTTTGCGAAAATTGGGTCATGTGGCTCATGGGAGTATCGGCAATGGGCGTGGGCTCGGCAGGGTATTCCTGCCAGGCAGGTTGTCTAACGTTAGCAGCTCTGCCATACGTATAGTTGGGTTGCGCATCGAGGCCGATATGAATTCGATTGTGGGAAGCTGGCGCCAAGATGGGTAACTCCATGTTATCTGGCCCTGTATCAGCCACCTGTTTGCGGCCCTGGCGGGGTTCCGGCTGTCCCTGGTCGGCTTCAAATTGGGGATTGTGATGCTGCTGTTCTTCATATTCGCAGTCCTCGTCATCTTCAGAATCTTCAGCGAGTCCTTGCAGAGCTCGTTTCTCTCTGAGTAAATGGGTGTGGTAACGAATGTGATGCTCAGATGTCAGGTTTTTGCCGTGGACATACTTATAGATGTCTTCTTCCTTGAAGTTCTCAGTGTTAGAGGACGGCAAAACATCATTTTCGAGAGCAAAAGCGGATATCCTCTGGACGAGAGAAGATTCTGAAGCCGTATCACCGTCCATTTGTGGGATTGGTAATCCAATCTGTGAGCGATGCGCAGTGGGATATCGCTTGCCAGCATCGCGGGTTCTGTGCTCCCTCTGTGTGCTGGCGCCACCGGGCCGGCGCCCGTCGCCATATATTTGAGACTCTTGTGTGCGGGGCCAAGCGTCATCATCGCTCTCAGAATACGAGCCAGAGAGGAGAGAGTCTTCGTCGCGTTCTGAGAATTGATCCATGCGATTGGTGTTAAAGTCACCCTCGCTCATGGTTGGGCGCATTTCATCCATGGCATGCTGCTGTGTGACAGGTGCGGCGACATATGACTGTGTGAGTTGAGGGTAGCTCACGTGGCTGCTGGAAGATGTTATTCCGACACTGCTCCCATCAACTCTGAAAGGGCCGCTTGTGGGATGCTCGCGAGGGCGGCGAGAGGGTTCAAGCCAGTGATCATGTTGTTGCGGATCTCTTTGCGGTCCTCTCGTCACCAGTATTGTATCCAGGGTGTGTTCCTGAACATCTGTCGGCGGTGCTTGATTCATTCTCATGCCGTTTGTGTTGTGCGCTGGGGTGCTGCTCTCGGCTCTTTGCTGATCTGGGGCCTCCTTCCGCTGAGCTCGTTGTGCCGGGGTTTCCTCGCCTGGGTCTTGCGCCGGAACAGATTCGTGATTTTGGAGCTTCAGTTTCGCATACGGTAGAGCGTCTGTATCCACGACCAGCAGAGATTCTTCGTCGCGACCAAGGATACCATACAGCGAAATTTCGCCGGATTTGATACCAATGACAGTGCTGGTTCCAACATATGTGGCGTCCCCTTCTGCTCCGCATCTATTCCCGAAAACGATGATGGTCTCTTGGTTGGAATCGATAGAGATGATAGGTTGCATACGCGTGATCCAGTACAGAAGTGTATCCATATCTGGCTCTGCCGGTTTCTGAAAGAACTCCTCAGGCTCTGCATGGGTACACCAAGCCATGCTAAGCACCACAAGACGTGCCCCCGTCTTGAGTACATGGCTGGAGAACTCATACGCCTCCCACGGAGCCTCGAATTTGTAGGGACTTCGCCATATTGTTAGCATCAAGTGCTCTCTGCCAGTAGGTGTTCCCCGCCGGGGCAGAACTTACTTGATATCCATGCAGATACCGAGGACCATGTGGCCTACACCTTGGACATGGCCAGTGTAGAATCCACGGCGTCCTTCCAGTGCCCACGTTTCGTCCGTGTAGTAGAGGTGTGACTTTCTATAGTTTCCGGCGACATCACCCTCGCCATCCATGATGATGGCGGAGTTGTAGTATTCCGGATCCGCGGGCCAGCTTTCCACGGGGTCAATCTTCTCCGGATAGCCTGCGACTACAACGCAGTCGTACTTTAATGCGGCTTGACGCGACCATGCTGCGCTGATTCCGCCCTCGCTGAGTTCCAGGTGCGGTGAGATGTGGCCAAGCGATTTGAAGTTGTAGCCGGAGAAGGCCAGCTCGGGCAGCACGAGCAGGTCAATGTCCTGCGGGTCGGCCCGTTCCAGAATTGCGTCTGCGCGCTCGATGTTGTGATCAACCTCTCCGAGCTGAGGCGCAAACTGCAGACAAGCGATACGCATGGTGCCTCAGCGCTCCCAGAGGGATAGCGGACAACTTCAGGGTACGGGCGTGAAGGTTGGGCGACACACGCGCACGCCACAGTCGATTCCGTGAGTAGATGATATCTGGTGATACAGGCGATAGCCTATAGATGAGTTTCGCGACAGCTGAGGGGTCGTCCACGCGTTCCTTAAGCGGCTGAGTTCTGAAGGAAATCAATCGGTTGGGTTGGCGGGGTGTGTCCGTGAGGCTAGTGTCGCGGCTTGGCGATATTACTGGATCGTTGTTCTCTTGACCAGTGCTGCTGCCTGCTTACTGCGCTGAGCCAGTCACGCAGCATCCAGCAAATCGCAGCAGAAAAGAATGTATGTTTGTATGTCTCTCAGTCCAACCTCTGCGCATGGAAATTTTATAAATACAAAAAGTCAATCAGGAAATGAGAATTATTGTTATTAACGCCGTCGTCTGTGCTGAGCCATCAGCGCCCGCCAGGGCTTGGTGGGCCTCACAAGGACGCCTCTGGTAGCTGAACGGCCAGCTAGGCGCTCGCTCTCGCGCTATGTGCTATTTTGGAGCAAATCTCCATGCAGGCTGTCCAATCCTGTGGTCAGCCTAGCCACTAATATTATGTAGGGGCGTTGGGTCGTCTGGCGGTTGGCAGCTCAGAGGGCAAGATGCAATTTCACTGCCTTGTTGCATATCCTTAAATCAATACGTTATGCTACTTGATCTTGGAAGCCGTTGACCGCTCTGTCCAGAACCGAAGCAAGCGCGAAAGAATCCAACACAAACCACTGGTTCTATCTTCGTGAGAGCGCCAACCGATCGGCGGTCGCTCTGTAATGGGTGCGCCATACTACGAACCTCGCCTCGTAGCTGGGCAGAAAAGATCAGTAGCTCGGTGTGGAGGCTCCCCGCGATGCGGCCTTTGATGCGCCATCGACGCCTTTTTTCTACTTTTACTTTTCTTCATTGCCAAGATGGCACTTGCTACGTCGACATGCATACTTGCCATTCCTCTCAACTCCTTCCCTGCTGGTCTCTTGGGCGGGCCAACTTTCTGCATGCACAAAGTGGTTGTCAACCTGGTTGGCACCAGGCAGACACGGACATGTCCATCAACGCCACCAGTCACATTTGTGAACCAGATAAAGAGTTGTCACGTCGTACAAAAGCCACCCTTTTGATGCGGAATACTTCTTGACCGGAATTGTCCATGCCATGGGTGATTGATGGCCAACATATGTTCGCAAGCGGCTAGCGGATATTAAAGCCGGACAGAAGTTCCTTGGGAGGAGGCCCAACAAGCCAGGAGGGGCCTCCAATCACAAGTGGTGGCAGGAGATGCAAAAGTTGTCCCAAGTCTCGCCCTCACCCGTGGCGTTCTAACTCTTTGGATGTGGGTGGGTGGGAGAAGTGGCTGGCCTGTCATGTTCACGGAAGCAACATATGTCTCACGGGCAGCACCCTCCAACTCGGCCCAAAGTAAAACTTGATGTGCTCGAATTGGGCCTGCAGCCGACGCGAAGTGATATGCCGGGTTCCGTGCACAAGGCTGTTGGGACAGTTGCGAAAAATAACAGCATGTCATGTTCACACGGTCAAGAACAAGGTGAAGTAGTAGACTCCGTTAAATGTCTCACCATACTGTCTCCATGTGCCAGCCCTCTGTTGTCTCTGTGGCGAAGAAGAGGCAAGACATGGACCAGGCCCGGGTGAGTCGCAGCGATGGGTCCAACACAGCACAGCGAAGATTGTCCCCCCAGAACACCACGCTAATTATCACTAGACAGGCATAGGAACAGGGTGCGATGCACACAGGCGGGGTTGTCGACGGCTAGCGCACTGATGCCCGAGGAAAGCGACCAGCTCAGCACAGACATCAGCCTGGTCGGGAGAGTGACACAGGCAAAAGACCGGTGTGCTTCGTCTCTTCGCTTCCCTGCCTTGCTACCTCATAGCGTGATGCAACGTTTTCAGATTCGATTGCCGCCCAGGCGCGGCGTGGTTTTGATCAGCATGAAATGAAGAAGATATCATTCCCAGCTTGCCAGTGTATGATGCGAGGAACGAGAAGAGGCTGCTGGCGAGCAGGCTGATCAAGTCAGCTGCCAACTTTCCTCCCGACAGTGGGAAAAACAAGTGGGAGAGCGGCACTACATGCTAGGCCGCGGCCGCAGCGTCCACCGCAAAGCTAACACAGGCATGCATTTGCTAGTAGCCAACAGAAATCCGTACCATTTTCCCGGGACCAGAGTTCTTTTCACGGTGACAAGTGTCACGCAGCAGGTGTCAATGCAGTGGCATGTAACAAGTACAATGTGCGGAATATGCCCGTGGAGGGGGGAGGAGGGGGATGCTCAGGTTGACAGACAGGGGTTCGTTGTCAATAGACTCTGCCGCTCTTCCTCTCCTTGGGGGATGCTCACCTGCCTGCGCGAGACTTGCTCTGGCCGAGGGCGGGGGGCTCATCCTGTCAAGCTCGGCCTGCCCATGTCCGAAAACTCAATCCAGTGAGTGACTTGTGGTGTGTTACATTGTCACTGAGCCCAGCGCTTACAGCAACGTCTGTATGGTTCGCCTGGTGCGGTGGCTTGCAGGCTCCCCTCCCTCTCGACAGGCAGGCTGTCCAGTCACAAGGCATCTCAGTCCCACCATTAGCAAGGATATCGAAAAGGCCCCAGAGGGCAGCACTCCTCCCAGCATGCCTGGAGCGGTGCCATGCGGCGCTGAAAGACACTATCGCGGGGGCTCGCTGGGCGCTAGCAAGGCTAGGAAGCAACTAACACACGCCCTGTGATTGGCCCGGCCATAACGGTGTGCCAGGCGAAGAGGCGCCTAGCTTGGCTTTTGGGAGGGCTCCTCTGTTTCCCGTGAGGGGCAGTCGACGGCCAGGAAACCGTACTTCCGCCTTCTCCACCAGCATCACCACCATCACGACGTCGGCCTTCCGTATTCAGACATTTTGGCCCCCCCGTTTTCGCAATATGTAGTCTCTTTTATCTTGCACTGTGCTCTCCAAAGGTGGCGGGGCGGGCGGGGATAGACATTATTCTACTTGTGCATGCCTTCGGCTCTGTCCTGGCTGCCCCCCTCCCGTGTCCCCATCACCTAATCCTCCGAAAGAGAGAGACACCCGTAGGCACACACTGACAAGAGATGCCCAGCCTACCAGCCAACCAACCTGATCGGCAGCTTCTCCATCTTGTGCATCTGGTGGGGGCTACCTGGCCCGTTACGCCACCCATTGCAACAGTGTCCTGGCTGGGTTGCTCAAGTGAGCTGATTCCTGCAGTGGAAATGTGATGCTAGCAACCAACGTTTTTTTTTGACTCTGCAGGGTACCCTCTTGTCCCTTTTTGTCGCTTGGACGACTCACACTTCCTGCAGTGTGCTATAACGTCCCCTCCCACATAATTACTCTCTTGTAGCTACCCATAACTTCTCCTCTCTACCACTTCCTGCTCGTCTTTTGCCTTTCCACATAACCTCTACTCTTGGTGGCTATGTAAGAAGGGGATCTCTGTTACGCTTCGTTGCTTTCTGTTGCAAGGAAAGCTGTATTTCTCTTCTACTCTGCCATGAGCGAAACGCCAGGCTAACCGCTCGCCTTTTCTGCTGAATTCCACCTTAGCCTTGTGCGCAGCTCCCTGCCAACACTTGCAGCCCCCAACCAGCCTGTCATTCGTGGCCCGTGGTAGGCGGCCTCGTCGTAGCTCTGACCACGGGCGCTTCCACGACGGCGCGACAGCGCAACCGCTGTGATGGCCATGCATCGTGCAGGTAAAATTACTGCTGCTTTCCTTTTTGTCCTTTCTTCCACATCAGAGGCCCTGCAGGTCACTCCTGGGTCCAAATGCGCCAAGGCGTGCCTCAACTCGGGGAGCGATAACCCGTGGGCGGCTTCGGACTCCAATACCAACATCACCGATGTTACCTGCTCCGACACCAACTATCTCAATACTCCAACTGGTCAGCATTACCAACGATGCATGACATGTCTTCAAAGAAGTAATAGAGTGTGGGATGGAGAGACGGATCTGAAATGGTTTGTCTGTAAGTCGCTTTATGCTTTCCTGTCGAGCCATCCAGCGCTGTTGGTAGCTAACACAGGTGCGCCTTTTTCCAGACAACCTCAGATATACACTTGACGCGTGTCTATTTTCAATGCCCTCAGCGCCAGCAGATGATGCTGGCATATCCTGTGTCAATAATGGTGCCTGTCGCTCGCTCAAGCACGCCCTCTCCAGCGACAACCTGGAGCCAAATCCTGCCAAAGCCTGGGACTACTGCGCGGCAGATGATGGAACGTTTATGGGCCAGAATCAGTCATCTTGCAGAGACTGTTTACGAAACAGCAAGGAGCAAGCTTATATGGCAAACTGTATGCCCCAATGACATATCTAGAAAGACGTCCGCCTCAGTATGCTAACTGTCCACAGTTATCACTGCTCTCGAAGCTGGCTGTCGCCAGACTCCAAACGATGGCGACGTTCTCGGACTCAGCGCTACAGTCTTTTCCAAATCTACTGTCAACATTGTTGATCCGGCACAAGTGACAAATCCAGAGGAGCCTTCCGGGAAACTACCAGCTCCAGCTATTGCCGGCATCGTCGTCGGTGTGGTTCTCATATGCATGATTGCCGTGGGCTTGCTCGTCACCCACTGCCGACGTGAGCGGCGTCATGACAACTGGTCCGACATGTATGATTCAGGCGAACCTCAGCGAAGCCCATACCGCCCTCCCAACACCTTTACCGCCGGACCCAAAGGACACGTCGTGAGGCCATACCAGGGCGATCAAACCTATACCAATAGCCGGGGAACCAGTGAAAAGACGACACCAGTCACAGCCACCCACTATACCGGCCACAAATTCCCAAACGGTGGCATCGAGCTGCGTGGCACTCCTGTCCACTACGAACATGACCTACAGGCCTACAGACAGCAGTCACACAGCACCATCGCCACCCCGGCACCAACGTATGCCGGTGACGGAGAGTACGACGATCTGCCTCGAGGTCGTACACCACCACGCAAGCAGAGCAGAGAAGACTACTTCTCTCACCGAGGCAGCGGCCACATGTCGCCACAGCCGCCTGCTACTTTTGGCCTGCCCGCCAATCCACGTCGACGCTCCAATACACCTGATTCTTTTGCTGAGCAGGCATATCTTGCTGCTGCCGAGGAATCGGAGCGCATCGCCGAGAGGCACGCCACTCGTGCATCTCAGCAACTTTCACTCGCATCCTCTACCGCCGACGCTTCCTCCAAACGAGATAGCGCCGGCAAGCATTCCATGATACCCTCCTCCATTTCTTCCAAGATCAAGTTTCCGAGCTTCAGTTTCCGCTCGTCGTCACCTAGCCGTCCGATCAGAAACATTTCGGCTCCCATACTTGAAACGGAGCCTCGTTACTCCATTGCACCACGCGGTCCCGTTATTGTTGACCCCCAGAGACAGAAGCGTGTAGTGCCACGCGCCAGGAACACCACTGATTAGAGTGGCAAAGCGATCTCAGTACTGTTCTCTCTGGAGCCCTCATTTTGAGGCTACTCACCCACATACACAATATATCCAATTGATTTCAAGCAAATTCTTTTATTATTTGGGATGTTATCTTTCATTTTGCATGGATTCTGGCATCATGTGCTCAAGCCTGAGCCTGAATGCCACTTTCCTTCAGTTTGCTTTTATTTTATACTTGGTATCGGATACACAGAACACTCACGCTCACTATATAATGCTCTCGTCCTGGGATTTTATTTGGTTGCACGTTTTCCTTGGAATGGCACACAATTGAACGCGTCAATTGGCAATAGCAAATAGCTCTTGATATCTTTATAATTGATTTATTCTTCTGGATATTATACTTGTGCGATGGCTCCGTGCATACAGCACGGTATTCTACACTTTCGATTCTTATATATCTTACAATGGCCACTAGCCGAGGCGACGCCCCGCGCCTCTTGTCTTCCAAGCGTCTGGGAGCGGGCCAGTTTCGGCTCCAGTGGTGCTACCAGAGGCGTAGTCGCTGCCACCAGTAACGCCCGAGCTGGAAACAGTCTGCAGGCGGCCCTCTACGACCCTCACCAGACGAGTCATAAACTTCGGCGTCTTGAGGAGGTTGGGTCCGCCGCCGAGCTGAGGGTAAATACGGGTGAGGAACTCGAACATGTGGGCGGCAATGATGCCGTAGATGCCGAGGAACACATCCTGAACGCCACCCATGATCAGGCTGACGCCAATCATGGCATAGGGCATCAAGGGCGCAGGCATAGGGACAAACATGTAGTTCATCTGAAGACCCTGCTGCTGCTGAGTAGCAGTGTATGTCAGAGCGACAATGAGACCTCGCGTCAGCGCAAAAAACGGCATGATCGCAACAAAGTACTCGATGACCTGACCAAAAAGTTAGTCAAAAGTTTCCAAGTGAAAACAGAAATGCTCGTGGGGAACAAAAGAAAATCTACGATAATAATAAAAGCCAAAGGTGTAGAGATGTAGGGAGCTAAAAAACCACTCGAGCAAATTAGAGTCACACGAGCCATCCATATAGACATCCCACCATACCTGCACCGCCCTCTGGTCCGGATTTGCGAATGATGGACCATCGGGAAGTACAGGGGTAATCTTCCTCATTTCCAGGAACCGTAACAGCTGTAGAGGCAAAGCACTGCTCGGGCAGATATATGAGGGGTGGCACTGGGTGCCCCAGAGTTTGGGAGATGCAAAACGACAAAAACAAACGAGCAGGCAAGCGCGGGAAAACTTACTGCAATGAAGCTGCATACGCAAACGAGATACCAAATGAAGTCCTCTTTGCGGCGCATACGCGGGTGACCAGTCTCCATATCACTGGCAGCCTTGTAGAAGAAATACGTGTCAAACAGCAGCCCTAGCTGAGGGCCTGTGATCAGGAAACCCGTGGCGAGGCGCCATATTTGAGGTGGGAATCGGAGGATGAGACTTGACTCATATCCCAGCCAGTGACTCGGGATGAAACCAAAGTATAGACCGATCGAACTGACAAACATCCACGTGGCCAAAGTGCTGCGCGAAGCTGGTTAGCATTGCGATTGGAAGCTGGAGGGCGAGGGGGAAAACATACCGAGAGATGGGCGGCAAGCGCCAGTACTGCTCCGTGATTGTGTTATCAGGCATGTTGTCCTACGAAGAGAAGCTCTCGTTTCTCGTTGTGTTGGTGTTGTGCTGTGTGGCAGCAAAGCTTTGCACTGTTTTCTCCAAAACGCCCAGCGCGAAGGGGAAAATGTAAACAAAGCAGTCCCGAGCAAGAAAGTTTCGAATTTGAAGCTTTGTGGGATGCAGGGATGAAAAAACAACGAGCGACACACAAGCTCCAGGCAACGATGGGGAGAGATGTCTTGCGTAGCTGGCGTGCTATCGTGTCATCTTCGTTTTTTGTTCAGGCAGAGTTTTGACGCAAGCTGGCTGGTGTGCACGCTGCGGGTTTTGTGGACCGCCGGAAATTTCGGGAGCCTTGCCCGTTCTTGTGACTGCCATTAGGCGAGAATAAGTGTTTATCGGGGCGAGCGCAGCCTACCCTAGACAATATTGTACCTTGCTTGCAATCTCGGTATATGGCTCGCTGTGTCCGAAATAACAGCTGTTTGGGTAAATTATCAAGATTTCTGGCCTTTTTATGGAGTTCAACTGGTACAGGTATGCTCTGGAATCCTGTTGGCTGCTCTTCAATAATTTGGTCGCGTGCCCGCAATTACATCAACACTCCATTACTCACAGTTCCTAACCTCACCTATACACCTCACACAAAACACCCACCGCAATGCCTTCATATGACCCCCTAAAAACAGAAGAAGCCAATGCGGCTGGCTGGGAAGCAACAAAAGGAGCTGGTATAGGAGCAGCGAAATGGGGCGCAGGTGCCGCCGCCCTCGCTGGCATTGGCATGATTTGGTCACCAGTCTACCGAGGCACCACGATTCAGTTCAAAGTGTACGTCGCGCGTCGCGCTCCCGCAGAGGGCGCCGATCGTTGCTAACCACCCTCAGGTTTCTTCAGCTGTCCGGCATGGTCGTAGGTGGCATGATTGAGGCCGACCATCGCCTCCGACTATACGAGCACCAGATGCGCATGCAGCGGCGCGTGCAGAGGGAGCAAGCCAAGTGGCAGCGCTATCAGGATGAGTTCATCCAGGCCAACAACAGCAACAACAAATGAGACACGGACACGAGCATTGAATTCATCATCCATATTAAACCGATAAACTACCACGGCCATCCTTTTTACATTTTACATCATTTCATCTCCCCCATCATGTACGAATAGCCAGGTTGATAGACCAAAGACCAACTCCAACGCCAAATGCAAATGCGTTTCATTTTTTTCCTCCGACCAATTACTTTGCCTGGAAACGCTTGGGATCCATGTTTATCTTGCACAGTCTCACTACGCAGCCGCTCAGCTGCAGCAGCGTCTGGACACCCTCGAGAATCTTCATGTGCGTGAAGCCAATCTCCTTGATGAATTCCAGCTTGGAATGCTCGCTCAATGTCGGAATCGTCTTGGTGACCTTGAACATGGTGCTAATGATATCGTGGCTAGAATAGCCGAGATCCCACAGCTCTCGCAGCGTGTCAAGGGCCGAATCGACGTTGCCCTCGTAGCAAGCCTTGAGCATCGCCTGCACCTTGATGGGATGCGGGGAATCCACAACCTTGAAGACATTGTCGCCCGATACGAAACCGAAACCGGCAAATGTCGACTGCAGGTTGTTTATTGCCTGTCTCATATCACCCTCGGCGCTGAAGACCAGCGCAGCTAGACCGTCGTCACTGTATTCCACTTTTTCGGCCTCGATAATCTGCATGAGTCGCTTGACGACCTGCGCGTCCGTGAGCTTGGCGTAGCGGAGAATGGCACATCGCGACTGGAGGGGCTCAATAATCTTGTTGGACTGGTTACATGCGAATGCGAATCGTGTCGTATTGGAGTAGATTTCCATGGTTCGTCGCAAGGCCTGTTGCGCGCCCGAAGTCATGCTGTCCGCCTCGTCGAGGATGATGAGCTTGTGTCGACCGGCCGGCAGCGTCACCTTCTTTTGAGCGAAGCCCTTGATTCGGTTGCGAACGACGTCAATACCTCGCTCGTCACTGGCGTTGAGCTCGAGGACGGCCTCCTTATACGACTCGCCCAGGAGCTCACGCGCTAGGCAGAGCACACTCGTCGTCTTACCAATACCGGGCATGCCGGAGATGATGACGTGCGGCATGTTACCCTCCTTGGCAATGATCTTTAGTCGTTCGATCGTTTCGGTGTTGCCGACAACATCGTCGAGGAAGACGGGACGGTACTTTTCAACCCTATGCACAACTGCTTAGCAGGTGTGCCGGAAAGCGGCGTGAAGGGCGGGCGGGCCAACTCACCATGGCAGCTCGTAGTTAGGCGATCCATTGGTAGAGGCAGAAAGGGCTGCCTTGGAAGCAGCAGTCGAGGACTCGCCCTTTTCTTCGGTTTTGGCGGCTGGCATCGTGAATTCGTGGGTTGGTGCAGTAATGAGGGTGCAGCAGCACTTTACGCGATGGGAAGACGCGTTTGGCGGTTGACTCGCTGGCGTCCCACTGAAAGCTTGGGTGGTCCGTGCACCCAACCGCTGTGGTGAGCTAGGCCCAGAAAAAAAAAGTCGGCCAGCCTCCAGCGATGGACTTTGAAATTTCGACACTACAAAATTCAACGACTGTTTGCGACGACATTTACCACGCATTGCACCTCGCAATACTATACAAAACAATATCCAATCGAAAGCGACATAAGCCAGATATATATCCCGCCGATTTAATACCGTCGTCATGGGTGTGGCCAAGAAAACTAGAAAGTTTGGTCTTGTACGAAGCCTTATCGATAAGCCAATGCGAAACCGAATACTAACGAAAAATCATCACAGGTCAAGCGAGTTATCGGCAGAAGCGATGCGCGACTAAAAGATAACCAGGCGAAACAGGAGGCCCTGCAGAAACTCAAGGAGAAGAAAACGATCCAGGGCGAGCTGGTGCGCGAGGTGCAGCAGATGCCCAGCAACATGTTCTTCCAGCACAACACGGCCCTCGTGCCGCCCTACAACGTCCTCGTCGATACCAACTTTCTCAGTCACACGGTGCAGCGTAAGCTGTCGCTGCTCGAGTCCATGATGGACTGCCTCTACGCCAAGTGCAACCCTATCATCACCTCGTGCGTCATGTCCGAGTTGGAGAAGCTCGGCCCCAAGTACCGCCTGGCGCTGCGAGTGGCGCGCGACGAGCGCTGGACGCGCCTGACCTGCGACCACAAGGGAACCTATGCGGATGACTGCCTCGTCGACCGCGTGCAGAAGGACAGGATATACATTGTGGGAACCAACGATAGAGCACTGAAACAGCGCCTGCGCAAGATTCCCGGTGTGCCGCTCATGAGTGTCGCGCGAGGAAAATATGTTATCGAGAGGTTGCCTGGTGCACCGGACTCATAGACAAGATAAAAGCATGGGGCTGGTTGTATTTTGAAAATTTAGCGAATTGATTTTCTTTATCCGAACACTCCGTCTAACTTGGGACCACTGCTGAGACGAGCAGACCCTGAAGATCGCCTTGTTGCATGGGGATGCTACAGTGACAAACTCTTACGAGTGATAGAATGCCTATATCTCTTGCCATCAGATATATCTAAGAGACATTGGATGATGCCTTGCAGAGCCTTTTAAGCGGCATGGTTGACTCATGCCTGTAGCTGGGGGCTTGACCTGTTCAGGTATCATGAAACAGCGCGAACCCTGACAGGAGCTAAACTAAGAGTTGAGCCGCACGGGATGGTTTCATCTCCTCTTGATCTACAAATGATCCCATGTGGTTGTTGAGACGAACTGTGTCAGCCATGCGACGATCAACATGTGAATTAACGAGCTTTGTGGTTTTGCATGATACGAGCCTCCCTGGGGAGGCGTGACATCCGTCTTCTGACTCTGAGTCTCATTTCCTCCAGGAACTCTAACTGGAAATTTCTCGACAGAACTTTTAGTACAAATATGACTTGAATGATGTTTTTAATTTCTGCAGCTAAATTATGTTGTGATGTTAGATCTCGTGCACAGAGCCCAATATTTGTGCGGAAACCAGCAGAGCGGCAAATAGCTGCAGATCTTGCTATTACCTGTGCAAGAAATTAGCGCATAGAGGACGATCTTAGTTTCAATAGAATTTCGGCTCGTCTGGCGAATAGAAGCATGAATCATGATGCTATGTAGAGAGTGCGTCAGAGCAAAAGATGGCATAATGAAACCTGGCCAGCACTTAAGGCTGTCGGCACTTTCAGCTCAAGCTCGCTAATAGCACTGCAGAAGATCAGAATATTTAAGACACGGTCTATCCCGGTTTCCTATCTAAGTAATAACTACTTCTGGCAAGCATTTCTTTTACACTACAATCATTACGAACTCTCCTTTAACTGCATTTTATTCCTTGTCGGTACCTTCATCTACATGCACAAAGGCATCACCAACTTTTCGCCAGAAAACACGCAATAAGAAATTTTTTTCATCATAATGAAGCTTTCAGTCATTCTTGTTTCTGGCCTTGCAGGCATTGCCATTGCTGCGCCGGCGGCTGGTCCCGGTGCGGCCGAGGAGGATCAAGGTACCGTTGGCGGACAAGCACCTAATGTCACGGCCGAAACCTTGTCTGGCTTATTCGGACGTCTCCTCGGTGGAGGGAAGAAGAATGGCACTATTGGTGGTGACGGTGCAGCGGCTGGTAATGGACTAGGAGATCTCCTGGGATCCGTGAGGAAGATTCTCGACGGGCTGAACATTGGTAACGGCAACGGCAACGGCAATGGTAATGTCGACCTTGGTAATCTATTGAGCGCGCTTGGTCCCAACAAAGCCGGGAAAAGCAACGGTGGCGGAAAGAATGACGGAAATAAGAATGGCGGGAAAAAGAACGGCGGTGGAGAAGACAAAGATGGAAACAACAGCAACGGCGGTAAAAACAATGGAGGTAAAAAGAACGGAGGCAAAAGCAACGGCGGCAAAAATAATGGCGGGAAAAANCAACGGCGGCAATGATCGCGGCAATGGCGGAGGTAACCAGACTCGACCGATCGATGGAGGCAAAAAACCTCAGAATCAGACCCAGCCCAGTGGCGGAAGCGCCAAGAGGGAAAAAGCCCCCAAAACCATCAAGCTTACGTTTTAGTTTAGCACTGACGAGCACCGTCGCCATTTTATAGAGGAAGATATTTCAATAAGCCGGATTCGAAACAGCGACGATGTGGCATCCAGATTGCGCCTTTTGAATTGCTAGCATAAGAGAAGCCATTTGAAAACTATGACGGACTGTGCTGCTCAGACATTCGAATGTCCTAGATGACCAAGCGTTCAATACGCGAGTTGGACTCTCTCTCTGGCCGATCAGCGGCATACGATAAATACATGGCTAATCCCAATCCTTGGCTTTGAAATGCTTGCGAAATGCGATAAATACGAAATTGACATGCCTATGGGAGTTCCATGAATAGCTTCAACAGCTTCGTAAAATCGGGTGTACCAAGTCCGGTCGCCGGGTCCCAACCGGCTGTGGCTGGGTATGCGGGAGATACTCCGCAGCCTTCATTGTGCCTATCCACAATGTCTGACATTGCCCCGTCTCCAAAGTAATACAGGGCGGGGTTGATAAATCCCACAGGCCCTTTTCCAGTTTCCTGCCGCGCGGCGTTGATGAGCGCAATCATCGACGCGATTACAGGGGTGGGGGCGGATGTGCCCTTGACGTTGTGCAATTTTTCATAAATTGACACCAAGTAATTGTTTGACAAAGCTGATAAGTCAGGGTATGCTCTTCCTTGCCGATTGAAATATCCTGCAGAGGATAAATTTGCCAAATGCGGCGAGGCGGAGCTTGAGTCCATGTACGTCTGAGTATGGCTCATTTGGTAGAATGGAGTTTTAACAACGTTGCTGAATCCGCCGCCTGAGCTTGAGACAGTCACATTGTCAGTGAAAGTCTGGTAAAATGTTGTTTGCTTTGGGGAGGTCGCATTGGGCTCCCATGTCTTATCGGTCGATTCCAGCTGCGTACCGCCGACCGTTGTAACCCATGGACAGGATGCGGGAAAATTAGGGCTGAAAAATCCCTTCGTTGAGTTCAAAGAACCTGTGGAAGGGTCTATCCATGATCCGTTGTTTGCCGCAGCTCCTCTGTCACCAGAAGCCACCAATACCGTGGTCCCCTGCAGGCCAAGCTTCAGAAACTCAAGGCATTGTCGCTCAACGTAGTCTCTCGGCAAGGCTGCTTCCGCCTTTGTGTATGAAATCGAGATTACGAAGGGCGCATTTACAGTACCACAGTCTGAAGAATTATAGCCATCGGGGTGTTCGTTATCGGGGTAAATAGGATCGATAGATGGATCCTAGCCGACCTCACAGTAGGTTTTGTCAAAGCCTGCGAGCATCGTATTCAAGTTACCCATGTAGTATTTGTCCCCAACCTATTAAGTTTTAGTCAGCTTACTTGAGTATTGTCAACGAAGACTCATTTACCTGTATGTAGAGTACCGGTAGTGGGTGAACTAGGGAAATAGCATATTGGAAGTCCAGATTGGCCTCGAGATTGAATGGGGTGTATTTCACATCAGTTTGAAGATAACCACCATCAATTGACAGCATGAAAGGACGCTGAGAAACCAATTCAGGCTGAAACTGGGTAAAAAAGCTGTCCAAATCTGGAGCAAGCCATGTCTCCCACGCTGGCTGATAAATACCAAAGGATGCGTTCGGCACGGAAGCTGAATGGGTATACTGGCTGATGTTGTAAAGAAGGCGTAAACACTCTGGAGTCACATATTTGAAGCAGTCCACATGTGTCGTGTTCAAGGGAGCATTTGACAGCTTCAGTGCTTGACCTTGGATGTGCGGTTCTTCCGATTCATTTGACATTGGCGAACCACTCCCGCCACCGGCCACCTCAATAGACTCAACATGATGTTGCACATGATATGGTAGTGTGTAATCGTCGAGGAAGGCTAGATTTTGGACGATTTTTGAGGTAAAAGTGTCCACTCCGAACAGGGGTTTCATGGCGTTGGTAGACAGAGTAACTGACACTCGACTGCGATCAGAAGAGACCTGGAGGCTATGTAGCGGAATTTGACTACTTTTAAACCAAAGCGCTACTTCCGACACCTGATTCTCAGATGGTGCAAAATAATCTCGAACATCGCCAGGAGTCCAGAATTGCCCGTTCTGCGATGAAGACGGCGTTGAGATGCTCTCAAGCGATGCGACAGCAAAATCCAGGTCGGTGTGATTCGAAGCGAGAAAAATATTGAGTGAAACGACCGCATTATCGGGATTATTATTGTCAACCTTTCGAGGGAGGGAAATAGAGGAAAAGGGAGAACGTGAGATATTACATGTAATTAGTTTTGTAGTTGGGCGCCTTTCAAAATGCCATATAATGGCTGTGATGGGGGTAATATGCTGTGGTGTGACAAACGAGCTTTTGTGCGAGCGTCAGGAAGGCCTTTCTACCTAGGTAGCCAGACAGCCAGACAGCCAACCAGTTGGCAACGTATTCTCCCATACAACACGCTAAGCGAATGGCGCGGTAGCCAGGCGGGCGCGGCGCGGTAGTTGACCGAGCGAGTGTAACGGGCTATTGGACTGCTACGCCAAACTGGCAACGACTAGGCATTGATCTCAGTTCATAGGATACCGTCCCTCGCCACCGACGCCGGTTGGGCCGGTGCCGCTCTCTATGAAAGGGGTGATACGACCCTCCCATACCTTAGACTCGCAGGACTGATAGGCGAGGGATTGGCAGGGCTCAGTCAGATCACTTTGCAGAATGCCAACAACCGCATTTATTGGCGGTATGAGGTGGGGGCCGCTGGCCACAGCAGCCCTTGTGTGGCCGATGCCGAGACATTGAAATGATATCCTCTTTATACCCTTACAGCTAAAGTAGGCGGCGAGCTCCGGCGGACAGATCAAAGTGTGGTGAATATGATGGCGCCCTTAGAGGCACGTCAACTTGTCGACGACGTTACAGGCCGTCGGTCCCATCGAACTTATTCTGGTAGCAAGCATCCCTGGCCACGGCGAATCTCTCATAATGACACCCGTATTTGCACACAGTGCCAAACATGGGTGGCTGTCCAAACGAAGGCTCTGTGCTGCCAGGCACTGCAGGCAAAATCTCAGAATCCAAGTCGGTGTCAAGCTCGCTCTTCGAGAAATAGAATAAATCCAGAGCGCATAAAGTCACCTCTTTATATATAAAAGAAGCAGATGATTTCTCGTACGCTTCTTGTTCCACGGAATCTTGTACAAGCGAGGGGTATTTCTGTAACAAAGTGCTGGCAAATTTCCTTGGTTCTTTTGCTCCTATTAGACCAGTCAGGCGCCGTATATAGAGGCGTACATGACGCCCAATGTGGGCTTGTTTAAAAAAAAAANAAAAAATATACAAAGTCACATAGAAAAGCCTATTATTGTGGATATATCATACCAACTTCTTGGTGCACAAGAATGCGGCTTCATAAATATCGAGGGGATGTACATAAAAGGACGCGATCACAGTGCGCCCCTCACTCGTCAGCGTCGGCGTTAGACAGCCAACTTCACACTTTATTCCGTAACCAACTGGGTCGACACTACCAGGCAACACTGCCGCGCGACGAACCAATAGCACTGGTTTGCAACCACCCGTTGGAATCAAATTTCATCAGAAAATCACATGTGCATCGTGACAACGCCAAATATTACCCATTTCCGCCCATTTTGACCCCGCAGAGAGCGTCAGATGGATCTCAGCCTCGACGGCCAGGCGCTGCCCTCGGTACCGCCGCAGAAGCGTTCGCGCGTGCTCCTCTCCTGCGCGCCGTGCCGAAACTCCAAGCTCAAGTGCGACAGGAACCAGCCATGCAGCCAGTGCGCGAAAAAGGACCGACCGGAGGCGTGCGTGTACGCGCCCAAGCCCGTCAAGAAGAAGCCCCCGCCCAAGGGCATGTCGGCGCGGCTGAAGCGCCTGGAGGGCATGGTGCGCAACATGATGGAGGCCGAGGTGGAGGAGCAGGATCCCGCTCTCGGCGCAGCCGGCCTCGCACGATGATATCTGGTGCACGCTGGTGTTTAGGATGATTTGCTGGCTGATGCTGCACGACGTCAACAAGCTGGACGTGCAGCTTTCCAAGAGCGAGCTGCTGGGCAGTCGTGTGCCCGTTTACATTGCATGAGAGAGAGAGAGAGAGCGGKTTTTTTTGGCACATTATGGCATAGCGAATATAATTTGGATAACGGTAGACACATGATCAAAATTGGTATATTTATCAGCATTGAATCTTTTTTCAGTTTACTCTGTCCTTTTCCCAAGGTAGTGGCCGTCATGGATAGGTACCTGGGCAATATCAATACGCGGGAGGTTCCTCTCGATCTTCGACGCCTATACGTCTGCACCGGCAAGATGCAGAGCCGCATTCTCGAAAAGAAGGGAAAAAGCAAAACTTTGCCAGTCATGCGTGGTCAAGGAATAATTGGGACGACTTTTTCTTTTTGCTTCTTCTCGATCCTATCCTACAGCCATGCCCGTGACATGAGTCGAGAAAAAGCAATACTTGCATTCCAGTTACCCTCCTGCGAAGATGTGGAGCCTCTTCAATGCTACTCTATGCTTCAGCTGATGGTGAGGGGCCTTGTAGTGGTATGGCTGCTAAAAATACATTTTCAACCTGAACATGGGGTAAGATCATCTGCAATACATTGCTACGCAGAAATATTGTGCTTTTGTCGCACATTACGAGGGATAAAATGCGCTTCCATCTGTTGGGCATAGTATCAGCATGCCTCAGAGAGCGAGCGTCGTCGTGAAAGCCATGGTATAGGGACTAGCGTCTTGTCGATGACTACGAGAATTGCCAGCCACGCGGCGCTCGCAGGCATATGCATGCACTGAATAGGGGCCTGTGTTAGTCTCCGAGTTGTCGTCTCGTCACCAGGCATGTTGTTTGCCCATGACGCGCTCTCTGAGTAGCGTCAAATAGTCCTCATTGCCCAGCCGGCAAGACGAGACGAACCACGGATGTGATACCGGAAAAGCCAAACCTGAGCGAACAATGGATGCACCTTTCCGGCCGTGATCCCACCCACGGGCACCCGATCCCACATGGCCGGAACACGCAAACACGCCTTGCTTGGGCGTGCGGGGGTCCCGTAGTTCGTACCCGCAAGCTGCATCCAGTCTGGCTTTTCTTAGCACGCGACGTGGGCCAAACCGCATTCTCAGGCTTTGGCCTAGTGCAGAGTGTCATTACCTCTATAACATGGGTTCAAGGCTGGCGCAAAATGAAGGCCTTGTGGTGAACTAGCACCGGGGTGTTGACGCCGTGACCCAAGACAAGACAATCCGGACAGGGCAACGAGATGGTTGGCGGCTATTGTGTCGAGCAAGCATCCGTACGGATGAGAGACGCGTTGGCTTGGCGTGCTCTTTGCTTGCCTGGCTCGCGTGTTTCGGAGTCAGCCGAGCAGAAGACGGATCGCTTGTCTTGTCTTGTAGAGCCTGCCCGAATCATCCTTGGTAGTGGAACACACATCAGCAAATGTGGTAAAAAAAGTTTTTTCCTTCCCCCCTTTGACTGAGACCGAGTCAGGCAACACAGCGACGGCTTGGTGCGAGGAGAGAACTTTAGAGGCTAGCGCTGCACCACCTGCAAGGCGGTTTGCCTTCCGTTGGTGTGTGTGTGTGTGTGTGTGTGTGTGTNGTCCCGCAGAAATTTGGCTTTTGCTCCTGTGGTGCTCCGTGTCCGTCCGGTTTGCCCAAGTCCAGCGTTCGGCGCTTAAACCGAAAATGGCTACCACGGTCCGGCGTGATGTGACGGCGTGGGAGGCTCTCGTGGTCTGTTGGGGGGGATGTCAGGTGGGCGAGAGATGGAGATTGTGGTACGAGACGGGGCTCCGTTGTCGGGGCAGGTCATGGAAGATGATGCAAGATGTACTGTATCCGATGTTATCTTGATAATTGTGATGGTTGCGGTGTTGGCATTTCATGATGTTGATGCAAAAGTCGTTTGGCATGGCTGTGGTGATTTGGCCATGTCTGAGTGCCAACTGGCAAGTGTGGGTGCATCAGGATTCGGCAATCAAGAATGTCAGTAGCGGCTGGCGGGTGGTGGGGGGTTTAGTGGACGGGGACTGAGTAGAAATGCGCTGTACAGTAAGGTAGATCCTTGCATTGGCCGCGGCAAGAGGGTGCGGCAAAGAGGGACTTGGGGGGTTCAGAAAAATACAAACAAAAAATCCTGCTGTTTATTGCCTTTGATTAAATCATTTACGCTGGTTAGTTCTTTTTTGCCATTTTCCCTTGTTTATCAAGAGTAATAAATGCTGTTGCTCTGGCTGTGACAAGACCCTCCGCCAATCCCGTTGCCACTCAAGGCCAGCTCAGCGAGTGCCAGGCGTCTTGATTGCATGGCAGCCCACTAAAATGCACTACAATGCAGTCTTCGGCAGCCCCGTCGGCCTGAAGCGAACCCTGCCCACAGCGCTCAGCATGTCCTTCAGCACCCAGCACCCCCTGGAAAGCCTGGGTCNGGGCCCTGTCACCTCCGTCAGGTCCCGCCGCCAGCCAACCCTCGTCTCCCTTCCCGCATTCCCGTGCCAGCAAAGGGCTAGCCAGCAGTGGACTAGAGGGACTCTGGGCTGTACTTGTCATTGTTTGTGCTCTCGCTGCTGTTCACATGTACCTCTGACTCTGCAGAGTGCCAGTTGCTGCATCTTGTGTGCCAGGGCCAACGACAGCGAACCAGCCCACCAGTGCCTCCACT
>JANAKD010000154.1:0-32870 GCA_027627215.1 Lecanicillium saksenae | reverse complement strand
GCGAATCCCGGGATACCGCGCCTCCATCTCGGCAAAGAGCCGGCCAAGCGGCGCGGGCGCGGGGAACGTCTCGCTCTCCTTGCCCGTGTAGGAGCTGGCGCCCGCAAAATACAGTACGGTGCACTGGCCGGTCGAGGCAGCCATGATATTTATATACTCTAAGCGACGCGAATGATTTTTGTTTCTGGTTGTTTTCCCTGTTCGCGTACTTTTTTTTTTCCATGTTAGCATAGGTTTCTTGCAGAGCATTGTGCGTGATGGAAGAATGGAAATAGTGTAGTTTGGATCAGAGATCTTGGTGATAAAAATTGACATCAGTGGAGTCAGGTAATACATGCTATTTAGGCATCATTTCAAACAAAGGGGAGCATGTGCGGTGAAGACGTGTAAAAGAGCTTCTACTTACAAGTTGAGACGATTGTGTGTGTAGAGAAGAGGAAGAGAAAAATTGGCGGAGCCGCCCGCGAAAATATAACCTCCAAGACCCATCACGTGGGGCGCGAGCTGGCCAGCGTCGCCGAACACCGAAGTCGTTGATGTAATTGTGTAAATTGTGCCTCTTTTCTTCATGTATAAAAATTATCCATCAAAATGTCAATGGGTATCGCTAATGCTTCCACTACCAAAATTTAGGCCAGCTTGGCCATACGTTCCTCCAGGTCCTTGACCCAGCCCTCCATGACCGTCATGTTGCCCTTGACCGTGGAGTCGCCCTCTTTCATGGTCTCCTCGAGCTTCTGTAGACCCTCGCGCCACTGCTTCAGCTCCGCCGTCATGTCGGCCTGCCGCTGCTCAATCTGCTCCAGAGTCTGGCTGGCGGTGGCCGCGTCGGCGTGGATGGCGCGCAGCGAGCGCAGGCGGTCCAGCAAGGGCGGCAGCATCGGCGCCAAGCTCTCAATCGTCGGCAGCACCCCGTAAAGAGCGTTGATTTTGGTATCCTGCTCGGCATTGTCCGCCAATTGTGCTTGCGAAGAGGAGCCGCTGGCCTTGCCGAGCTCCTCGCGCAGTGCCTTGGCCTTTTCGCGCGCGTCGTTGAGCTTGTCCTGATCGGAGGCGAGCGTGCGCACGCGGCGGCTGATGGCGTCGAGGTTCGCGGTAGAAGCTTGTGCCAACGTCGCAATCTGCTTATCCATGTTATCGAGGGTTGGGAGAATGGCGCGCGGCAGGCCACCCTCTCCAGCCTCGGCGGAGAGGGACGAGCTGATGCCCAGGCCCTTCTCGAGTGCCAGCAATCTCCGGTCGAAGTCGGCAGCTTTGGCGAACGCATGAGTCTGTTCATATGTAGGTGCGTATGTGATGGTATATGTAGAGTTTCCGAGTTCTTCAGCTTCGGCGTCCGTGTCGGCCGGGGTTGCTTTAACAGTCGCTGCCTTGTGAGTAACGGCGCTGGGTGTTGACATGCTGGCGAGCAAGTCGCTGAGGGATTGCAGTCGCGCATCTTCCTGCGAGTCTGGAGACGCCTTGAGCTTGGCATATTCGTCTTTTGCCTCTTGTACCTCACGGGTCAGCCGCGCAATGCGCCGTTCCAGGCTCTCTTCGTCGTCGTCGTCGGACAGGTCGCCAAGCTCGGTAGTGCCATCTTGTAAGATTCGCTGGCGACGGCTGGATGCCTTGTAAGATTTGCGCTTGCCGTCAACGCGGTCGGAAAAGTCTACGCCAGCAGTATCGACAGCTGCAGGCTCGAATCGCGAACGTGCGTCGCCGATGCGCAGTCTCGAGCGCGAGATGCCATCCGTATCGTCTTCGACGTCGTAGAACTCATCGTCGGATTGCGTGCGCGCGGCAGTAGTCTGGTAATTATTAGCAAGGTCCTGATCAAATGTCAAAGAGGCGCACGTACAGGTACTGTCGAGTTGTCGTCTGTCAATTCGGGCGTTTCATAAATGTCTGGTGCCGAGAGATCCTGCGACGCGAAGGTTAGTTCTGAATTTCTCACGATGGCTCCCTTCTTACCAGATCTGGCAGATTTGCGTATTTTCGGTTAAGCGCCATTGTGCCGCGCGCCTGAGCCTTCGCTGTGCTGATGTTGATGCGTTGCTGAAGCTGTACAGAGTGGCTATAGCGGTCTAGGGGGAGCAGCTGCCAACCCCACCACTTCACCTGCCTACCTCGCGCGTGCCAGGGGGAGCATGGTACGATCGACTTGCACCTACAGTGATTCCAGCTAAAAGAATGGTTTTAGTATTTCTCTTTCCTTGCAAAATAATATTGTATACTGGGTTTAGAAGCTTCGGGCATATGAAATTTCATGTCGCTCACATCTTCCGGGTGCCTCAACTTCGACAAGGAATAGCCATCTACGAATCTAGGCTTGGGCCCAGATATAAACCAGCGTAGCACATGCAGCTTTGCTACCGGCAATTTAACTTCACTTGTATACATGAAATGAATTCAAAATACATTGAATTTTCAGAGAATAGAAAGCATGATCTACCTCGAGCTTGAATCAGTCACGAAGGCAAGCAGGCCACAGGTAGTAATTCGCTTTGTTCATCTTCACCATGCTAGCCCCACCCAGCAAACAGTGCACGACGCGTCTCCCAGCGCGCCCGATCAGGTCGTTAACATTCATTGGGAGCACCATCATCAGCAACGGTCGGTCCCAATATGCAGAAATCGAACTCACGAATACGCAAGTGCGTTGATTCAAATTAATCACAACAAACAACCCCCGAGCATACTCAATGAGAAGACAAGTAGGCCTGACGGCCCGCGCGGCACCACTACTCAAAGTTGTGAACAACCGCCCGCGGCAAACAAAGAAGACCCCTGTTGATGATAATGCGCCGCCGATGTCTACCGACGATGAAGATTATGAATCCACAGTTAGCGAAGGGACGGTTCAAGCTGCTAAGGCCAGCGATCGATCCCCTTCTCCTAAGCGAAAGGCACCCCGACAACTGTCGCCAGTCGATAGTGACTTTGACAGCTCAGCAGACGAAAGGAGGAAGCGGGCCAGCATCAAAGCCACAGTGTTCAATTCAAAAAAGCGAGATGATAGCACAACGTCGACAAAGCGCAGGAAGGTAGCCACGAGTCCTGAACGGCCAAAAGCTAAAGAGAAGCTGAAGTCAGGCAGCCATTTGAGGGACAAATTTGGACAAACCCGGCAAAGCCATTCTAAAAACACGTACGGAAAGCGAGCAAAAAGCTCGCAAAGTAGTCAACCAGGTTTGTTCTTCTACCTGTCAGCCATACTACGCCTCACTAACCTGGCCAGACTCATCACAAGACGGCAAGAAGCTTCGCGTGCCGAGTTCAATAGAGAGTCCGCAGAAGAGGAAGACCTCTAAATTCATATTGCCTGGAAGTAATATCCCTTCTTCCCCCGGCAGCTCTCCAAAGAAGCGACTGACACAGCTCAATGGCACCGACGATGAGGACAGCATTCTAGAGTCGCTGGACGTCGAGCAGCGTGGCAAGAAGGGCAAGAAGAAGGGCAAGAAGAAGCCGTCACCCCCTTCATCCCCACCACGAGCAGTCTTCAAACTGCCCCAAAACTTTTTGGACCGGTCCCCAACCAGGCAACTACCCGCCGGCGATGCGCAAGACTTGTCAAAACTGTCATCTGATGATGAAAGCCTGGTTGGAGGTTGGCCGAAGCTCAATATACCAGAAGAGCTCCCGCAGGCACCGGCCGCCAAATGCCCGTGGTGCAGCGAGGAGGTCGACACGGCATTCTTGGACGACTTCTCCAAAGGCAAGCGCTTGAATGTGCGGATGCAGACGCGGTTCTGCCACCTACACAAGCAGCGCACCGCTGAGCAGACATGGAAGGACCGGAAGTACCCCGACATCGATTGGGACACCATCGAGAGGCGCTTCGCGGAGCACCATGACCATTTATACGCCATCGTGGACGGCAAGGGCTCGCACTTCCGCGACATCCATGCTAAGAACGTGGAGGAAGGACGGGCGCGATCGATGAAGCGGGAGGAAAACTTCAACCCGGGCTACTACGGACCTCGGGGCTTCAATGTCATGTGTGACTACCTCGTGAACGAGTTTGGGGATGTATTAAAGAGGCGCGCTGTCGACGACAGAGTCATTGCGGGACGAGGGTCTGCGGCGTTTATACAGGCCGTGTTGGTAGCCGAGCTGGGTGTAAGGCTGATCATGGATGATATGAAATTGTCGGAGACCAAGGCCAGGCAGCTCATGCAGGACAGCAAAGGCCTGGGAGAACTTGTGCAGCCCGAAACTGAGAGGTAGCTTTGCGTATTTCTAATGTCTGGCTGTTGTAGCGCCCTAGAAACGTATATAATCACAGCATCACCAGGTTCGGTTCTCATTGGATTCATCGCGTAAAAGATTTTGGTTCTATCTTTGCATTCATAATCGTACAAGGCCTTGAAAATTCGCTCGTTATAGACCGGCCAGCATGCTCTGGATACCCACCGACGACGCATCATCGCGTCGCTGCACAAACGCCTGGAAATCAGCCTTGGAAAGCTTTCCGCGCGAACCCATCTGGCCCGGCGCCAGACCTCGGGACTTTTCTCGCAACGCCTCTGAACCAACAATGAACAGCGATCCAATCTCGGTGAGCAACTCGATTGCCAGGCTGATATCCTTGGCAAGCGGCCAGTCGCGCACGATGGAGACGTATTTGGCAATGTCCTGCGTGACCATCAGACCACCTGTTGCATTGACCTGGAACTTCTTGAAGTGATCAAACAGCAGCCGGTGTAGCTCGGTGGCCAGCTCGCTGAAGAACTTTTCGGCGTTCTGTCCGTCGACGGCGGCGGAGGCGTGCCTCTCAGCGCGGCCCAAGAAGTTGCAGATGGTCAGACAAGTCGGCGTCTGGAGCGACTCGAGCTCGACGTCCTTGGGTCGGAAATCTTGCTTCTTCTGGCCGCTGAGCGTCTTCGCGACGAAGTTGACAATGACGTCAATGGAAATTTTCATGACAGCATTAGTCTTCTTCTCAATGTCGTCGATGGCCATCTTCTTTTGCGCCTCCATGCTCTTTCGGACAGTGGTGTTGGATTCAGCAAGACGAATGAGTACCGTGCTGATGAATCGGTCCATAATGGCCGAGATAGTGACAGCAGGGCGGATAGCCGGCATATACGACATATCAGGCTCTATCTTGGAGTTCTCCAGTATCGTAGCCTGCACGTGGGCAGCATCCAAGGCGGTCTGAACGTAGACTTGCCCCATGTTACTGAGCAATAAGTTCATGAAAACGCTCATTTCTTTGGGCGCCTCAACCGCAGATCCCAATTCCAACGTTCGTTGGACACTTTCCGCTAACCACTTCAGCATACGCTTCGCGTTGGCAACACTCAGCGTTCCGTCGTCCTCGGAGAGCTCAATCTCATTCTTATTGTCCTTTTCTGCAATACCGGCGACACGCAACATGGTGGCTTTTTGCGTAGGTGTTAGATCTGACGACTCAAGACGCTCCAGGTAAGCATCCTTGGCGGATGCCATCAGCTGCGTTCCCTGTTGAGCAAGGGACGCCATGAAACCTGTGGGTGCCTTCTTCTTGCGCGAGTGGTACATTGTGAACTTGAATAGCAGGGAGCTGTACATTTCTTCGATGCTCTTCTTTTCTCTCTCAATGTAGAGATTGCCAACGAGGTACGGTACAAACAGTTCATCCACTTGCTGGTCAAGGATCTGGGCAATCTGGCCAGAGCAGGGCTCAGGATGTTCGGTAAGACCGTGGGTTTTGAGGTCTTCAATTAATGAACTGATGTAACTGCGAGAGGAATGAAGTGATCGCAGAAAGGCAAGCGAAGAGATGGTGTCGGCTTTATCCAAAACCTTCTCTAGGCGCTGCTGGATAGATTGCTGGAAAACGCGCTGGATGAACTTTGTCAACACGGTTTCGTAATAGGGGAAAGCTCGCTTGATGATGAAGGACTCTTCTTGCATGACAATCTTGACTTCATCAATGAGCGACTGCAAGCTGGCCTCTACGCCAGGAGGAGTGGAATCAGGGTCGGCAATCGGCTCCCAGATATCTTTATCTGAAATGACCTCGTCGTTCATCAACTGATCACGATCAATGAAGAACTGGTGCTGGTTGACAAATGTCGCAATAACGCTGGCACCGCCGTTGAAATCGTACAGCACCTTTGCGCACTCCATCATGTCGTCAAAGTTTTGCTTGCGGTAGCTGTTGTTGAATTGCTGCAGGAGGTCTTGCTCGAGGGACTCGCAAAATTTTTCAAGAGTTTCTCTCGTGTTGTGTGCCTTCGGCCCGTTGCTGTTACCACTGCCATTTCCGTTCCCATTCCCATTGCCGTTGCCGATGGAGCTCACGCGGTGGCCATTGGCATGCCCCCATGACGCAGGATCAAGCTGCTGGGAGATGCGCATCAGCTGGCGGGCAATGACGGCGCAGCGAATCTTATTCTCAGCACCACCTTGCCGGCGGATGTCCTCCAACGAGGCGAGGAGGCCGGTGTCGCTGACTTCGCTCCAGCACTGGATCAGGAACTGTGCGTCCTGCGCACGTCGCCGCTTGCGATCTAGATCCTCTAGCTTTTCACCAATCTGAACGGCAACATTGCCTTCGCCGTCCGGCTTGCTTTGTGTTTCGTAGTTGTTCGTCTTGCTTGAGGCGACGGTTCCATCTAGGGCTTCGAAAGAGCTCATGGACTGGTCGAGCTTTCTTCCGAGTGTGTCCAATGTTTGATCGTGCTGCACTTCGGCTCGTCGCACCTGTGATAAAAGTTCGGATTCCTTTTCCTGAAGCTCATCTCCAAGAATAGCCAGCTGGCTCAGAGCATCTATTTATTGTTAGCAAGGCGCGGGGCTGGGGACTATCTGGGCGCATACTCTCAAACGTTCGGATTAGCGGCTTTGCATCAAATGCTGGCTGTGCAGGCCCTGATCGCCGATTGATTGGTACGGCGCTCTCGGCAAGGCTGTCGACAAAGTCGCGGACGATGAAGTCTTTATTGGAGAAGTTCTCGAGGGTGAAGCTCGGACCTTTGGGGAAGAGGCTCTTGGCCCCGATGCTCGTTCGATCCATGGTAGACTCGGGCTTGGGCGCAGCCCGGCTTGCTACATGTGTCTAACCGTAAATCTATAATTGCACAATAGCGCAGCCGTCCCAGTCCTGGGGTCCGTTGCCGCTTGGCGCTGTCGTGTAGATGCGAGTGTCACTGCATCGTCAGAGTACGGAGGCGCGTTGACGGCTCAGCCCCACCACTTGTGTGGCTCCTGCGCCACACCAAGCGGACGCAAGCACATGCTCGCTCAGCTTCGCCACTAGTCTTTCGGACAGCAACACTTTTCGTCTCGCATCCCTGGCTGTGCGATTGTTGCCTTTTCCCCTTCATTTTCTTTCTCTTGTTGTTCCTTCTGTCGTATATTTCCTTTTTATTTACCACAACCTTCGCTATGCCGAGCACCGTGACCGGCCGCAAGGCGTACCGCGCCGATGAAAAGGCCAACCATACACTCTTGAGCGAGGCGGAGAGGACGCGATTGATCAAGGTAGGTCGGCTCAACGTCATCGCAACGATCTTCTCTAACGAGACAGGCTCACCTACCTCCCGTTAACGACAGCCTGCCCGTATCGAAAAAGAACAAGCAGCAAAAGTCGCACCTCGGTGTGCGCCGCTTCTTTAAGAATGCGCTCTTCGTCTTCGTCTTTGCCATTATGCATGGCCTATTCTCCATGTACATCCGACTCCGGCAAGCGTGGAACATTGTGCGCTACCAAATATCGTCGGTTTTGTATTACCACCACGGTACTCCAGAATATATTCGCCGGGACGTCACTGGACTGCCGAAGAAGCCGAATCACCTTAGCGCCGTTCTGCGCGCCGAGGAGGATAAGCGACCCAAGGCTGATCTTGAGCGTCTGATTGACGAGGCCGCTGAGCTGGCTACTTGGACCGCCTGCGCCGAGATCCCAATGCTCTCCATCTACGAGAAGACTGGTAAGATTGACTTGCGTAGTTTGCAGTTCGAGTTTCTAACAACCTACAGGAATTCTCAAGAAGCACATGCCCCGCATCTACGAGGCCATCCTCGCTAAATTTACCCTCTACTTTGGAACCCAACATCCCTCTCTTTCTGTCACATCGCCTCACCGTGAGACCGTCTCTTCGCCCGCTTCGATGAGCGCCAACCCCGCTGGTCAGATTCGCGTTCACTTGATTTCCGCGCAGGACGGTCGCGAATCTGTTGTCGACCTGACCCGAACTCTCGCCGACATGTCGCAGAAGGGCAAGCTCTCGCCGCGGGACATCTCTATGGATCTGATTGACGCCGAGCTTTCTGAGGGTATTATGCCCGAGCCGGACCTGCTGATTCTCTTCAGCCCTTACGTCGAGCTCTCGGGCTACCCCCCGTGGCAGATTCGTCTCACGGAGATCTTCTGCCTTCAGGACAACGAGTCGTTTGGCTATCAGGTCTTTGTCAAGGCCCTGCGCAACTTCTCGAATGCCCAGTTCCGACGCGGAAAATAGATACCCAGAGGTGCTCACCTCGCACATTCTTTAATCATATCGGTACATTAATTCATGTTTCTTTGCGCTGCCTCATTTCTCTTCGCATCTTATCCCAACGGTAGACTGGCCCACGCCCGACATTGTAATTGTAGTAATTTTCAGTGCCATCTTTTGTCATGGCTCGGCGAAAGGTGATGTTAATTCTGCCCCCATCCTCGCTGTTCTTGCCAGTTCTTTTTGGTATCGAGTGCAGCCAACGCGACTGCGTCGACCCGCGCATTAAAACCATGTCTCCGCTGCCCAAAGCCAGCTTGAGACTCTCGGGGGCTGCCTTATGCTTCATGAGAAAGTCACGTTGAGCACCGAGTGAAAAAGACGCGATAGCCGGATGTGGTCCCAGAAACCTCTCGTCGTCGCTGTGGTACGAGATGCTATCCGCGCCGGACGCGTAGTAGTTGACGAGACAAAAGTTAAACTTGCATCCTGTAGCAGCCTCTGTCGACCTACGCAATGTTTCCAAACATTGCGGGATAGGACGTGGAGGATAGCGCTTGTAGCGAGCATCTGATACCAGTAATTCAGACTTGGCGTCCACCACGCGACCGTCTTTGAATCGGGACGTCTCGTCCAAGCCAAATACAGTGGTCCATCTGTCGGAATTAGCCATGGTAATTGAGGATGGTGTATTCCCGGGATGACGAACCTGGGTGTCGTTATATCCGTCTCTATTCCACCACGCTTGATTTTATACTCGACCCTGTAGAATGGCAATTCGGCTCGCAGGAATTCGAATAGCTGGCGGGCCTGCGGCTTCGGCACGAAAGGATCAAAGTACAGAAGATCCAACTCCTTCTTATCGTCTATTGTTTGCCCAGGTTTTGCGGGTAGATTTGGCGGCAACAGCTCCATGTTCAGCGCGGCTGGAAAGTCGGCAATGTCAAATGGATACGCGCTATGCTTGGACGTTGACGCCTACGAGAGTTAGCAATAATCGCGTACCACTAGGTCATCGCATACCGATTCCGCCTCCGATTCACGCGGTCGCTTCGCAGATGGCGCGAAGAATGCGTCCAGAGTGCGTTTTTCGGGCATTTTTTTCCTTCCAACGTGCCACGGAGTGGTGATGTAAGTGATAGCTTCGCGTGTGGGGGCAATCTGGTGAAGAGCTCTGGCGGGGATATACATACGTCAGGCGACAACTATTCGAAGAGAAAGAACCAAAATGTGCATTTATTATTCGCTATGCTATTTTCAATAAATACGCTTATCCATCATACATTATCCACATTTATTCCTGGGTTAATTACCCATTTCGTGTACTGGCTGGGGCATTTCTGCTGGCGTATATTGGGGAGCAACCGGACTAGAGTATGGGGCTTGCCCAGGACTCTTATGATCATAGTTCCCGTGGTTGTAGTCGTTGTAGCCAGTGTTTGGGCTTTTGTGCCCGTCTGAGCGTCGCTTGTACAGAAACGCCAGTGCTGCCAACGATGCCAGTAATGCTGCTCCCAATGTTCCGCCTACCGCGCCTCCAATCACTGCACCGTTTCCCTTGGGACACACTAACGCGCTCGAGGACGTGTTGGAACATGAAGTTGCAGCCGGCGGTAAGGCCGATGTCGTTGTTGGTGCGACTGTCGATGTCGCGCCGGATGATACCACGACCGTTTTCGCAGCGACCATTATTTTGCCAATGCCAGTCGTTATCAAAGAGCTCGAGTCCGTGCAGCAGTCTTCTTTCGATCCGAATTCTCTGCAACAGTACACTCCTCGGCTGCATTCCAGCACGTCCAAACTGTTGGCGTTTTTATGAGAGGCTGAGAATGTTAGTGGTGGACAGAATCTACCACGAGACGCACTCACAAGGGTTGCACATTTGTGCGCATTCTTTGGCCTTGCCATTTTTGTCCGTGCAGCCGTTAATGTACATGAATCCTTCGTAGTCGTCCGTTTGTGAATAGCAAAGCCCTGAGCTTAGGCAAATATCCGGGTTTGCCTTGTCAATCATGCAGCAAGGGCTGTTTTCAGCGTCGGGATTGCACGGCGCGAATCCATCGCCCATTTCATTGCCGCTGATCCAGTAGCACTTTTTTGTCATATTGGGGACTCGGCTGATATACAGAGGGTGAAGGTGTTTCGATGCGCATGAAACAGTGCTTCGTGACGAGAATCGATCAGCGGTGGAAAGGCAGAATGCAAGGAACAAGGGGGCATTATGAACAGCTATCTATATGCATTTCGTATCAGTAACTACCGAGCCTCGTTTTGAGATGTCTCATTTCGGGGAAGGGATTAAGGCTGAGATGATCAGCGCAGCGCAGAGCGAGAGTCAGCCTTTCCGGGAAAACGAGACTTGGTACATTTACAAATACCGGGCTATTACGGACGTATGTGGTAAAATGATTGGCGATCTTCTCGAAACACTGTAAGTAGCTTACTGAGCGCCAAATTCCTCTGAGAATTGCAGCAGCAGGCCCATGTCCAGACATGTCTTGCCAGAGCATCATGAACAATTTGACGGACGCAACAAGATTCCGTTGATTCCATTGTATTTGCATTCATCGACTTATGGGCTTGAAGTTACAGACATAACATGTTTATATGCCCTTTGGCAATGTATCTGCGAATGTCCCTTTCGTTTAAATCAGGCTCGGGCTTATATTTAGCGCCAGCGCAGCCCTGCTACATGCCGCCACTACGAATCACCACTGATCTATGCAGCCTCATTTTATTTCAGCCTGATTCCTGAAATACACCGCTCCTCAGACATATCAAAAGAAATTACTGCTGCTTGATTCGGGTTGAGGCTGGTGGCGGTCGGTCAGAAGAGCAGCTAATATCCATCCGTTAGTAGCAGCCTCTGATTCGTCATAACAGCACGCACCCTCTATATAATTTTAATCTTTCAGATGCTTGTGTATTATTTGTCAAATTTATCATGTCGCCTATCCAAGTCATTGACTGGTGAAAGGTCGCGATGACTGCAAATGTAGACGTTGAAAATAGGTGGGGCCTGAGGCAAAAGTTGCAGCGTGCCACCAAATTTTGACCACGCTGATTCATCCCTGCAAGCATTTTAGACATGGAGGTGAGCATGCATCAACCACGAGGGCTTTCCCAAGAAAATGAAGCCGGAAATCTAACCGTTTCCAGGACTCGTCGCCAGACCAAGACATGAACCTGTTTCGCGCCCCCGCCGCGGCCAGGGCTGCAAAAACCTTGGACAGGACCCTCTTTGCGCGCACGCTGCCGTCGGCTGCCGTCTCGGTGCGGGAGAACAAGCTGCTGTCAAAGTATAGAAAAGAGCTGGAGCTCACAAAGGAGCTGTTTGTTCTGCAAAATTTCCAGCAGGTTGCTGCGGATCCCGACCCTGCGCTGGCCGCCAAGGGCAATAAATGTCTTGTTCTGAAGACTCACATTAAGCCACAGGGTACGCTTTATTATTAGAAAGTACAGAGAAGAGGTCGGCTGACTTGCAAAGAACCTTCAACCTGGAGTCCAGAACTTCAAGAAGCTACCAAGAAGGGTGACCTGAAGGTCATTCCATTTGATATCAACATTGACTATAATCTCTGGAGCTATGGTAAGCTGCTCGTGTACAGCTCATGACTATTACTAATGTCTACAGTTGACGTTATGAGAAGCATCCTTCCCGTGGAACTCCAAAATGAAATTCCCACTGGCTTTAACACAGCCGGGCATGTTGGTATGTCGGCTTCTGCGCCGAGTAAAACGGAATCAAGCTAACGGCACAGCTCATCTCAACCTCCGGGATCAATACCTGCCATTCAAGCACATCATTGCCCAAGTTATTATAGATAAGAACCCCGGTATCAAGACCGTCATTAACAAGATTGACAATGTCGGTACCGAGAGCGAGTTCCGCACATTTGCCTACGAGGTGCTCGCTGGCCCGGACGACCTCGAAGTCGAGGTCAGCGAGGCCGGCTGCCACTTCAAGTTTGACTACTCCAAGGTCTACTGGAACAGCAAGCTGGGCACGGAGCACCAGCGCATCACAGCGCTCTTCCAGCCCGGCGAGGTCGTTGCCGACGTCATGGCCGGCATCGGTCCCTTTGCCGTGCCCGCGGGCAAGAAGGGCGTCTTTGTCTGGGCCAACGACAAGAACCCCGAGAGCTACAAGTACCNTCACGGAGATTATCAAGCGCAACAAGGTCGGCGAATTTGTCAGACCGTTCAACGCGGACGGCCACGACTTCATCCGCCAGGCCTGCGACCAAGTCCATGTAAGCTCTGGCGGGGTAGCTTGCCTCTTGGAGCTCCGCGCCTGGGTGAACCTTGCGGGCTGGGCAGCGACGTCGGGCGTTCGGGATGTGCGGGAGTGAACTGAATTGTTTTTGAAGCAACATACCGTTGGAACCAGGCTCGCCGTTGGAAAAGCGTCTGGCCATGGGCTTTGGAGCGCCAGTATGGCGGTTAAAGGAGAATTTGCGGCCGCTGAACATGGTGACGGTTGGTGCGTGTTGTATGCGTGTCTAAGAGTTGTTGTTGGTGATGCGACGTCGAGGCGTTCTAAGTTGGCTGTATCGCAGAAACGTCGATGCGGCAGAAAACGGCTTGGGTGCAACAGATGAGGATGCAAAAAAGCAAAGCAAGAGAGGAAAAGTGCGGACGGGAGGAGAAGAGAGGAGTCGAGTCAGGAAAAGTAGAAAGCAGAAAGCAGAAAGCAGAGCGGGATGAGGGTCAGGATGAGGGTCCAGGTAGTGAGCAGGTTGGGCGGTCTATTTTATTTGGCTGGGCGGCCTTGCCAGCTGCAAGGCGCCCCTCCAAACAGGTTGCCAGCTGCCGCCAGTTGCCAGCCGGATTCCGCCAACCAGCCAGTGATGCCCCTCATCTGCGCCATGCCCTCCATCTTACACATACAAACGCGCACTCGCTACAAGCTACCCAATTGCCCATGAATGCGCTGGCCTCCGGGAATTCGGCACACCACCTTGCCACAGCCTGCGTTGGACAAGGTCAGGGATACTGACGAAAAAACACGGCCAACAAAAAGAGAGGGGCAAACCGCGGAAGGGGACCACGACAAGTGAAACGGGGTCAAGATGGAGTACAGTACACTACTCAAGCTAACACGCGGAAGAATAGGTAGAGCGAGTGGCTCCCGATGCAAAATCCCACACACACCCGAAATAGGCACGTCAAAGCTGCGAATTGAACAAGAAATAACGCATCGGGGGCAAAATGCAAGGCAATGAATCGGTGAAGAAAACCCGTCGCGTCTTCCCTGATCCCACCACTTCGATGCACCCCAGCAGCCTAGCTGCATAAAAGTGGTGATCGCCCAATGCATTTGCGCGGGCCGTTCCCTCTGTTAGGAGCCAGCGCGCCAGGAAGCCTGGGGTACATTGCACGGCTTCGCCGGAGAGTATTTCTCTCAATGTCTCACGACACGGCCGGCTTTTTACCGTATTTGCACATTCTAGGCCAGTGCGGGAATTAATCACCATGTGAGGTACTCGGTTGCAAAAACAAACCAGCTCACCGAATCGTCCAAACAGAGGAGCTCTATCCGACAGCTGCGCGCCGTCGTCTCGCTGCNGGCCTCCCATGACGCGCAGGGCGGGCGCAGCAACGGAAACAAGCAAATGCGAGTCTCATGCGACATATGCCTCAAAATAGGATTCACACCGTTACACCGGAATCACTCTTGTCACACAAAAGAAGGCGAGCTTCTGCAGAAATCCTGCAGGCTATCCCCCGGTTCTGCTCCACAAAGCCATCCTGCAAGTCTCACCGACGCCATCAGATGATGACAGCATTGTTAGTTTTTGGGTCGCACTGCACCGCTAAATGTAAAAGCAGCATTTTCTCCGATAGTGCTACATCGTGTTAGTTGACAGTAGCCTTTTATAAGTTGCTTTTTTTATGTTTTTCTTTCAATTATTGCCAAACCGTTGCCGATTTTGTCTATTTACACGTTCCACAACGTGCTGTCTCGGACCCTAGGTGCCGAAGCGTTAAGCGCATCGAGACACCTAACCCACTCGCCAAAATCGCCAAGCCTTGGGAAAAAACTGCTCCATACAAAGCAACCTCAGTCCCTGAAAACACCACATAGCCACGAGCAACATCACACACGCACCGCACCACAGCTAGCCGTTTTCAATCCGCACACCTGCGCTCGTTCTACAACCCTCCATCACTCAATGCCCCGCACCGCCTTGCTAGCGCTCGCCCGGCAGTCCCTGCGTCATCGCCAACCCATCACGCCCATCTTCCACAGCCGCCTCCACCGCCGCCCCTTTTCCATGTCGTCCAGCACGCAGTACTCGTCGTCATCGTCCCCCAAGGACGAGGAAAGCGCCGCCGCCGCGCCGCAGAAGCAGCAGCAAGGCCTGCCGGCGCCGGGCGAGGGCACACCCATCACGCTCGACGTCAGCGGCGAGGGGTCCACGGTCAAGCTGTCCGATCTGGGCCCGCTCGTCGTCAACGTCGACGGCACCGTGGCCCCGCATCAACAACTGGAAGGAGATGACGGAGGCGGAGCGCGAGACGACGGTGCGCATGGTCGGGCGGCGCAACAAGCAGCGCCTAGACGCGCTCAAGAAGAAGAAGGAGGAGCAGGAAGGTGAGCAGTGATCCGACAATGGGGTTTTGAATAGCTCGGAATCCGTCATGTACCTGGCATGAAGGATATTCACAGAAAACGGCACTTGAAATACGACAAGCAAGGAAAAGGCAGAATCACAATGATGGACGTGAATATCAGGCCTACAAGGGGCCATTGTAACAATATATTGTAATACTAGAATAGCGTTGAAGTATTCTTGCATCTCGACAACTCGTCTGTTCAATTTCATCCGTCCTGTCTCCTCCGGAAGAGTATTCCCCTAATGATGAATATATCAAGTCGAGAGTACGTATATATATGTGTGCATGAAAAGAAGAGGGAGTGTTGAAAACAAGTTTATAAATCATTAACACGTATTTCATCTCATCTAGATGGAATCGCAACTGCCAATCAGAGATGTCTTCATCATCATGATTGTCCCACAGTGCATATTCAAAAAAAGGTTGGACCGCCAGCTGCTCAGTCCCCCTTGGTGCCCCCAATGCAACCCATGCATGGCCCGTGTTCCGCCCGCCTTCATGCGCCGACCAGGAATACCAAGCTTTGTCGAAAACAATCGAGTATAAATATCACACAAAGCTTTCCCAGATATATATAGACATATAAAAAAAGAGCAAATCAAAATCACCAACCAAAGCCAAGTAACCAAAAAGCAAATCGCCGCCAAGAGAAAACGCCAGCTCTCATCCTTGCCACAAAGGTTCAGAGCATTCTAACTTTTTTTGGAATGTTTCTTTTTTTACCTTTAATGCAGCANNGGCGTGCGGAGCTACCGCTCCTCCTTGGCGGCGACGGCGGCGCTCGACTCGGCCTTGTTGAGCTTGCTGCCGGCCTGCTTGGTGAACTCCTTCCACAGAGCGGAGANTGTCTTCGTTGCCCTCGTTCTTCTCGACNGANGCAGGNTTCTTGAGCCACTTGTTCTCGGTCTCGAGCTGGGAGACCTTGTTCTCAAGGTCGGTCACCTTCTGGGACATTTCCTTGGCCGACTTCTCGAGGGCCTGCTCGCGCTGCTTCTTCTTGATGCGGAAGCGGGCGCTGGCGGCAGTGTTGCGGCGGCGCTTGTCCTCCTCGGCAGCGACGCGGGAAGCCTCCTCAAAATTGATGGCCTGGGTCTGGGGANCAATGGGCTCGGCCTTGTGCTTGACCTCGGCATTGCGGGCAGGAGTGGCGTGGTACTGAGCATTCTGGTGAGGCAGCTGGGCGCCGTGGTTGGGCTGCAGAGGCTGGAAGTTGTGGTTGGCTTCGGCAAAGGTGTTCATCTGGGGCGCATATGTGTTGTTGAACTCGTTGAAGGTGAAGTCATCTATAGTTGGGCGGGCGGCCGTGTTAGTCAACCGCTATATGAGGTGCATAGCAATTGCGCTGCTGTAAGAGCGAGCGAGGTGACTGCGCGGGGAAGAGGGCGATAAAGGCCGAATGCAAGGGCAAAAAGTGCAGCGAATAGGTAGATCAAGAGGGAAAAATGTCAAGGTTATAGCAACAAGACAACCTTATCAGGAAGCCCTCGAGTCTGCATTCCACCCGCACCAGGGCCGTGCGGCCTACCAGATTGGGTGTGTTGACTGAGGGGCCCCGGCATCACGAGATATTGCACCATCGGTCCCGCCATTTGTCAGCCCCAGACTGAGCAGACGTAGGTTGAGCCTTGGCCCCACTTGCGCGCAGGCGAGGGTCTTGACAGGCTGGCCGGGACAGTTGGCTGTACCAATAAACGGCGCGTCCAAGCTGCAATGTCGCAATTTGCAAGGAGGCGGGGATATTGTGCCAGAGGTACAGATGCAGGTCTGCTCTAAGCTGATGTGCGGGTGGGAGGGGTGGTTTGTGTGGTCGACAACCATGTGTCGGGCATCTTTGCACTACCGCGCTATATTTGCTAGCGAGGCAGCCTCAGATTGGCCCGAGATGGAGTCGATTCAACCGGTTTGGGAAGACGGGTGTGTGCATAAATGTGCCAAAAATGACAGTCAAACGTGAGAAAAATAATAAAACATACTGGAAATAAAGTCCAAGTTGGGCATGTCGCCCATGACGGAGGGAGCAGCGCTCACATCATCCGAGGCAGGCGTAGGATGAGCCGTCTCCTTGACAGGCTGAGCCTGGAAGTCGGTGTTTTGGCCCGTCTCAAAGTCAAAGAACTCGGTGTTGGTGAAGAGAGCCAGATCGCCCTCCATGTTAAAGTTTTCGTCGACGGAGCCTTCCTGGGGAGAGATGGTGTTGAGGTCCCGAAGGTAGTTGGACACGTTGGGACCGTGTCGGCCGCTGTAGTTGGACATGGTTGTTTTTTTGGTAGTTTTTGGTTGATTTATCGAGTCCTTGAAGGAGCTCGGGGTTCGTCTGGCGATTCTTTTGATGATTCTCGATTGGTTGTGATGATGAAAATATCAATCACGCTGGCGGCGATTCAGGTCCGGGTTGGTTGTGACGTGGTCGCGACTGGGTAGTAGAGAGATAAAAAATCCGAGTCGGCGAGTTCGATCGTGTAACAATGTAAATATGCAACGATGATGATTTCGTCGTCGTCAAATCTGATCGGTAGTCGTAGGTCGTGGTCGCTTTGGGTGAATAAAGGAGGAAAGAAAGCGTTCCGTGGTTGTTTGCGGAGAGAGGCAAAGAATCGCGGGGCGACCAAAGGTGGATATTGAGTGAGTCTTTTGCGGACTTTTTTCGCTCGCCGAGGGGCTCCGATAACGTCTGGTTACAGTGGCAGCGAGCATAGCCGAGGGCTTTGGGGCCTTTGGGGGGTTCCAGTTATAGTGGGACAGGGCCTGGAGGAGCCCTCGTTCAGCCTGCCACGCCGCCTGTCCGCCTGCGAACAGCCTGTGCCTGTGGGAGCGCCGCGTGGGTTTTGTCTGCGTTTGGTGGGTCGAATTCAGCGGGTAACGTAGCGAACACACATTTTTCCAGGCGGTCCGAGACACTTTCTGGCCAGACTGGCACCACTGGTTTAGATTGACTAGACTCTGGTGCGCCCTACCGACCGACGCCCTGCGCCGCCTTCTGAGCTTGATTAGCAATCACCAGCTTTTTTCTCTCGATGGGCTGAAGGTTGGTGTGGGGCGGAGCTTAAATTGCACCAATAGCGGCATTCATCAACTGACACCAACCAATCATCGTTCAGCCCTGCCATTCAGTGACCTTATCTTGGCCCCCACCAAAGCATCATCCTGGCTTGCTTTGCCTCGCTCTTCCTGCCACCAACTGCCACTCTCACCTGCAGGGTCCGCTTGGCGGTGCCTTGTTTGGGCAAATCCCATCCAAGCTTGATGTGTAATCACTTCCCCACTGCTCCATCACCTGCACGGCACTACAAGGCGCTGGACGGCGCTGCAACTCCGTGCACGTGCTGGACTGCTGGCTTGCGAGTACCTCCGTATACGTGGCTGCACCACCTTATGCTCCGTACTGCCGGCAATCAGGGTTCGGTTTACCAGACAAGAGACGATCTTGAGCTGCACGTACTGCAAATACAGATGGTAGCCTGGTCACACCTGGTTACAGGGGCCAGACCCGCGCGAGTGTCATTGACATTTCCTCTTATGCCGATGGCGGCCCTCCGAGTCTCAACGCCATCATGACGTGCTCTAGTTCGAATTACCACTTGAAGCTATCCGAACGACATCTCCCCCCATATTGCGGCTTCACCTGCCTCGAGCTATTGAAAAACATGCATAGAGTAGCCCTGCAGCCTCGACTCTAATTACTGACACTCACTCGTGAAGCCTGGTCTAGCCGGAAGGCCACCCGCTAGCTAGCCAAGAGTAAAGACCTGCCATCCAACCAAGGCAGCCCGTGACTGACAAGTTTCACAACGAATGCAGGTTATCATAATTTCATCGATTCATATTCTAATCATAATGAAACAAGAATAAATTACTGCCACGGCAGCATGCTGTCTAAAATGCTCCGACAAAAGAAAAGTAGTAGTACATCATCTATAAGCCGCTACCGAGGCAGGGCGTGCTGCTGCGGTCTACCACGCCAGCTTCGTCTTTCCCTCCTCAATGTGAATGCCAAACTGCTTCGTGGCCATTCCGTAACTCTGGCCGACGGCCTCGCTTCCGTACACCCGCATCTTCTCCTCAAACTCCGCCGTGAGCCCCTCCCTGAAGCCAGAGGCTTCGCCCAGCAGGCGGCCCAGCAACGCAGAGTCCCTCAGCGCCGTGTTGGCGCCCAGGCCACCGGCCGGCGTCATGCTGTGCGCGGCGTCACCAATGACCGTCACCCGCGGGACGTTGGGCCACTCGGGGACCCCAGAGGGCGTCGAGCAGGTAATCTTCCAGAACGCGGTGTCTTCCACGCGCATCTGGTCCANCCAGCGCCTTGAACCGGGGGTTCCAGTCCCTCGTGAGGTCCCTGGCGATGGACGCGGCCGCCTCGCCGACTATGCTGTAGTTGTCGTTGGGCGCGTTGATGACGCCCGGAGGCGCCGTCATGGTCCAGCCAAACTCGAGGTTGGGGTCTTCCAGCTCGCCCGGTCGCACGTTGGTGATGATGCTCGCGCCCTTGCCCCGTATGGAAAAGACACCCTCGCCGAGCTCTTTGAACGCCGAGGTGGGAGCCTGGCCGTGAATGCCACGAGCTCCGGTATCATATGTCTTCAGCCTGCCGCCTGATACTTGCTTTGCAATCTTGGAGTAGATGCCGTCGCCGGCAACGAGCAGGGATCCTTCTTCCGACTTGGATCCGTCTTCAAAGATGGCGTGCACGCCATCGTCGGTCAGTTCGTAGCCTGTAATCTTCTTGTTCCATTGGATGTGCTTCTCGAGGCCCTTGGCAAAGATCTGGCGCATGTCGCCTCGTGCCATGCCAACGACCTTGCCGCCGCGAGACGACAGGCCGCTTCCTACGGTCAGATTTTCTTGAATCTGCTCGCCCGTGATGGCGTCCAGCACGGATATCCCCGCGCCGCCCGTCTTGCCGCTCTTGCTCCAGAACAGATCCCACATTTCCGGGCTGAGGACCGATTCCACGGCGTCGAGACCTTCGGCAGATAGTCTTAGTCTGTATCCTTGCGCGCGAAAGACGAAAGATGCGTCGCGCTCAAAAATTTGAAACGGGATATTCGATCGCAGCAGGGACTGGCCTAGTAGAAGGGCCGCAAGGCCGCCGCCGGAGATGAGAATTGGCTTTGCGTCTGACATTGTTGATTTTTATTGTAAAATGTGTTTACTTTGAATTCTGTCGTTGGATTTAGTTTTGATGATACTACGAGTTCGGCAGCTTCGATATATATATTATCGCGTTGACGAACGCCGTTTGGCATTCGGTTAAAGTTTTCACCCTTCGGATCTGGCGCAAAGAGCGAGCGCCGACGCAGCGAAGCTTAATTGTAAGCAACCGCGCGCTAGCGGAGCTGTAATTGTCAGCGTCCACAGCCCACCATCTACAGCCTCGACGTTGAATTTTTCCTTCCCAAGGTGATGATCTCTGAGATTTCAAAACGATTACAAAGATTACTCGCGCACTCGGGAATCGCGATTAGGCGGCGGAAAAAGATTCCGTCATTGTCGCAAGGCGCTGCTATTTATCAACACACCTATACCCATCGGACGATGCACGGACATGGGTCGGTTACGCAATCCCTGAGATGATCACTAAGATCTATATTCCCTGGAATAATGATGAACAATGAAATAATGACAACTTTTGTTCCATGATCCAGTATCTATCTGTAGGCTGGTAGCGAAACCATCACCATACACGAGGCTGCGGTCTCTAGAGACAAGATCGCAGGTGAAAGGGCACACGGGAGGGCGTTCAAAACGATGGCAGAATTTGCAGAAACCCAAACGTGCGAATGTATCATTGAATTGATATGAGTGGTTAGAATTGCCCCTGCGTACGTGTTGCCGCGCTGTATGAAGATCCCACCAGCTGCATCACTCGTGGAAGAGAACCGTAACTTGCTCTGCCTAACCCACCAGGCTTACAACAGAACGTCCATTTTCTTGAGAGCTTCTTCTTTCACTCATCATTGGCCTAATCCACGGCGTATGCCATGTCTACTCAATGGTTCGCTTGGTCTCGAACATCCCAGCCGCCCATAGGGCACACAAAAATGGCACTGATTTCCTGCGGAGCAAAGGCCGCAGACCTGATAAAACCCTGAACAGATGCAGCCAGTAAAATTCTTGCATCGGATTGATATTTTACATTAGTGGGGGACAAACTGGGACAAGGCGCTGCATGACCCCTATACTACTGGTGTTCAGTCGCGATTGCGCCATTGCGCCATCGATGCCTTCATCCCGCACTTGGGCGTGTCGCTCCGTGGAAGCAGCCTATTTCGGTTTGGGTCGGTCTCTGATGGTTCCTTAATATGAAATTATCGACCGAATTGGATACTACAGCCCCTAATTGCCGAAATGAGGAGTCTGTTGACCCCCAATTGATTAATACCTGATATGCCGATGGATCTAGGCCCTCGTGTAGGCACATGTACGGTGTGGTACTATGATCTGCGAGACCGCATTAGCACTGCCAAGTTGCATGTCTTGTGAATCATTGTCTCTCATTCACATAAAAGAAAAGTAAGCTAAAATTTTAAGTTCATATACTTGTATTTGTGTTTTTGTTATGTATGTACTCTATGTACTTCAAGTACCAAAGCCATGTGATCACGGCAAATCATGTCTGTTTGTACACCGACTTTCGTCTAATTTATATTCACCCGCATATCATGTCTCATTTCGAATAAATTCACATCAATCGCGTCATTTAACACTTGGCGTAGATGGCGTTGGCGAACATGGCGTAGCTGTCAGCGTTGGTCAAGCTCTTCTGGGTGGACAGCTTGCGGATGGCGTCGTAGCCGTAGCCGTTGTCCTGGGTACCAGCGACCTCGCGGAGGTGAGTGGTCTCGTGGAGGGTGGTGGTGGACTGGTCCTGACGGTGGCAGCCGCTGGTGATGTTGGGGAGGTCGTCCCAGTAGAGGTCGCAGTAGACCATGAGGCTGCGCGAGGGCTGGGTGTAGGCCAGGACGCGGTTGCCGCAGCCACCGAACTCGTCGTGGCAGTAGTACTTGGAGGCACCTCCGTTCGTGGAACCGCACTCGGCGGCGACCTTGTTGAAGACGTTCACGATGGTGTTGCGGGTGCTGCTGGAGGAAGACTTGAAGTACTCCTCGACCTTGGCGGCAGGGCCAGACTTGGCAGCCTGGGCAGCGGCCTTGGAGAGGGAGACGCAGTTCTTCAGAGCATTGACGGTTCCCTGCTTGCGGTCGCCGGTGCAGTCGCTCTGGAGGTGGGTGCGCTTCTCGTAGCGAGCCTGGATAGCGCTGTGGACGGCCTTGGCGATGGCACCGTCGACCTCGGCCTCGATGGAGTTGGAGGCGTAGGCGACGGAGCCGACCAGAGTGTTGTCGGCCTCGTTGGCGTACGAGAGGACACCGTTGGAGGAGATGGAGTACTGGCCACCAGCAGAGAGATCGTGAGTCTCGGCAAGGTGGAAGGTGACCTCAACAGACTGTCCCGCATCAATCTTCTGGAAGTCATCATCGGTCAGGTTCTCGGTGCTGAGACGGAGACGCAGACCCTGGAACTCAATGTTGCTGCCTGTAAGTTGCGAGTTAGTTGCTTTCTCTCTATGTTTGGGATGGAACTGGAGCCTTACCGTTGGCAACGACATCAGCCTTCTCGGTGTGGGCATTGTCAAAGATGGTACCGTGCTTGAAGATCTTGAGGTTGTCCTTGCCGGTGTTGGTGATGGTGGCCTTGACCTCACCAGAGTTACCAGCAGACTCAATCTTGATATCAAGAGGAGAAGGGGCAGCAGAGGGAGCGGCAGCAGCCACAGAGGCAAGAGCGGCGGCAACAGTGAGGAACTTCATGGTGACAAGAGGGGAGAAGTGATGATGGAGGCTTTGATGGAAGAGTATGAGAGGCAGTTGATGATGTGCACCTTGATGGTTAAATTTCCGGGCAATATACGGCGCAGCTGATGCTTTTATAGATGAGGGGGAGGCGAGCAATGTATCCCCGAAAGCAGTCATCTCAGGGGTATAAGCGACGCTATTCACACCATTGCTCCGAGTAGCTTCCCGATTGGGAAGTTGAGTTTTCGGCGCCAGAGGCTAGCTCGCCGATCGTTGTTAATGGGCTGGGGAAACTTATTGGCTATTATTTCTCACGGGCATTGCCTCATGGTCGATGTGACTTGCCTGAAATCGCCAAAGCCGGCTTGGCAGAGGAGCCCAATGCCATGTCAGCACTACTCGAGATCCCCTAGGTGCAGCACCTCCACAGCAACCGAATTTAAGCAGCAGAACAAGCGTAAAGATGTTTATGCTCAGCCTGCACTGACCATGGTTTAGGTATTATTGGTCACTGAAGGATTGCGGGTTGGGGGCCAATATTGGCAACGTTCTTTACGGTTTCTTTTGCAAGGGGCTCGTGGCCAAGTCAAGATGCCCTCGCCTTCACCGGTTCTTGTCACATACTCCGGTGCAATTCAGCCATGTAGATATTATGTTTTGGTCGTTTTTATTGTCGGTGTTCTTGGAACGTAGAATTTCGACCATGTTCAACTACTGCTTATACTTTGCGTTGCTACCTCTCCTGCCTATTGGAGACTCCGCTTGTGATGGACGCTAGGCGGTCGAAGCAGGATATCCCATGCACATTGTCGGATGATCACCATTTGTCGCATTATTGAAAGGATTGCAAAGGCCCACTCGAGCCATGCTATTTGTTTTGTATACATTTACCAAATGATTACCTCGGTCGGTCTAGACCTAGGCGGAACAATACTGATACGGCGAGAAAGGTCTTCAACTTGTCAAAAACAAGGTTTCGTGGTTTCGTCCAACATCGCAATAAAAATCTGCAGTATAGCTTGGTAAAATTACCGGAGATCCGAAATGCATCACCCATCGTATGGAAGAACTACGGAAGGGGGGGCGAACGTGCATTGGCTGCTTCTTCCCCCCTCGCGGGTTCCTGAAACACTAAGCAAGTTAACAATAACATCAAGGCTATTTCAGCTACGGGGTGTTGCAGCACCTAGAGTTAAGTTCCTGCCTTGTTGGTCAAAAGTAAGAGCCACTAAGATGGTGGCTGGCGGCTAGTTCATGTGCGTGCATGAAGATCCTCTCATCCTGGAACGCCCCTGTTGGAGCAGAGTGAGCCCAGGTCGACGCCACGGGCTAGCCGATCACGCTTCCCCCGAAGACATCTCCGTAAGCAACACGATTCGTTTAGGCAGCTGCTTGGCAAGAACCACTTATTCAACTCACCAAAATGTGCGTTGGGATACTCATCACGAAAGTCTGTTTCTCTTCCAGGCATGTGCTGCTTTCTGTGCACCACAGCTGGTCGTCGTCCAGGAGCGGTGGAGAGGCCGTTAATGTCAGGCGGGCACTGTAACCGGCTTGAGCGTAACAATAGCCGTCTGCCCCAACCTTTTTCCCACTGTTGCTGCTAGCGACTGCGGGCCAGCTATTGTAAGCGAACCAAACCCAAGGCGTTATCTGCCGTCTTGTCATCTTGCGCAGTGGCCGGAGCGTCTTCCATAGATGGTAGGTGCCAGCTGCTGCGGAGACGGACTAGAGTTGGCACGGCCATGCTAGTGCGCTGAGTGCCGGAAATTGAAAGAAACCCGAGACGGGAGCGATTTTGGATGCCGGTGAGGGGACAATATGGTCCGGCATCGAAGCAATAAAGCGGAATCTTGGTGCGGTGATGGAAATGGCAGAGCGGGAAGTTGCTGTTGGTACATTGGGTGATTGCCGACTTGCCAACGCGCTATTGGCCCGCTTTCGGAGGAGGACGCCGGCATCGCCAACTACCTACCACCATACGGCAGACATTCTAGAATTTTGGTGAAATTAAAGCTCACACTTGAATACGGTCCTCAAATTTAGGTAAAACATGCCAAACTGGCAGTGACGACTCGCCCAAGATGCAGCAGCTATGGCACGCAACGGCCACTGAAGTTGTATCAGCGGGTGCGACTTATTTTAGGGGATTGCGTGGAGACTTGTAGCGCCTCGTGGCAGCCTTTCTAACGCCAACGCCCGCTAAATTTATCCACTGTGTTCCCTGAAACGCTCCAAAGGCACCCGCTGAGCAGCGCTTGGCTGTGGCCGTTGCCGCCCCGTTCGTGCTGCCCGATTTCCCGCGGACCACGCCCTGGCTGAGCGAAAAGGAGGTATCCATGGCGGTATGGAGGCTGGAGCACGATATCGGAGAAGATGACTGGGTGAGCAGGGAACAGCAGACGTTCTATGAAGGTACCAAGGCTGCCGTAAAAGACCCCAAGGCATGGATTCTTGTAAGTCGAGCTCGCAACGGGCAACGTAAATTTCCTTTTATGCCAGCCATATCTAACCTTTCGAAGGCATTCATCTTATTTGGAAATATTTCTGCTGCATCGGTTGTGAATTTCTTCCCCAGCGTCGTCTCGACACTCAAGTACTCCAAGGTCACGACGCTGTTGCTCACAACGCCACCATATGTGCTCGCCGTTGCGACGATGCTGCTCAACGCTTGGCATGCCGACCGAACAGGCGAGAGGTTCTGGCACATCTCACTACCGTTGTGTGTAGCAATCGCCACCTGCGTCATCGCGGCCTCCACGACCAACGTCGCAGCGCGCTACGCCAGCATGATGCTAATGGTAAGAGCCCCTCTCCCCAAGCATCCAGCACGTATCTTGCCTCTTTTCCCTGTCAGTTGACACAGATACCTAAAGATCCCCGGACTTTACACCGGATTCACCACGGCGCTGGCCTGGATCAGCAACACGCTGCCTCGACCGCCTGCGAAGCGAGCGGCAGCTCTGGGTTTCATCAACGCCCTGTCCAACTCGCCGGCCATTTACACGAGCTATCTGTACCCGGCCAAGGCCGCGCCGCAGTACGAAGCCGCCTTTATCCACAACTGCCTCATGGCGGTCATGACCATCGTGCTGGCGGGGGTGCTGCGCACGATGCTCGTGAGGCTGAACAAGAAACTCGACCGAGGCGAGCCCGTAGACGGCGTCCTGCACATTGCACCTGGAGAGGCGGTAAAGAATGGTTTCAGGTTCCTGTTATGAAAGTCTTTTTCAGGCACATATACATGTACAGCATTTTACGTCACTGCTTTTAGCAACGATGGGGCGGACAGGGTGTTATGGAATACAAGAAAACATATAGAGACCAGTTTGATAGCGGCAAGCCCGCACACATTTTCATATAGGGCATTATGGATTGCATTCACGGAAATAGAATAAAATTGTTGCCGGCCTTTATTCTGACCGTCCGAAGTTGCTGGCCTGCCGATATCTGATATCAGGCCACGAACCACTGGTGGAATATGTGCGCGATTGTGGCTGACGGCGGGTGGCACAACATTCTATAAATACTACGTGCAAACTGTGTTAAAGCATGGATAACCTTGACTTGATGGCACTCTTCTGCGACTGCATTTGTGTGTAGACGTTGTATATGGCAGTTACCGTTTCGGGGAAGCTAAAAGCTGACGCGCATGATCGACAGCTTCGGAGATGAATGGGGTCAGCCACAGCTGGCCTGGCTGGGCTTGGCTGTCGACAGCTGTGTGGGATCTGCCCGCTGCTCATCGAACGAGCCATGAGTTGTTTCTACCATGTTTAATCATGCAAAAAGCAATACGGATAGATAGGAAACGTACTTTGACGACTCCGCACTATGCTCTGTGCTGGCATTTTCTGCCAGCCCAAACCTTCTTTCTATTTTTGCCAATCATCAGATCAGTTCCCATCATGACTCTCTTGTTTTTCTTCTTGCCTTGTCAGTTGGTAAAAAATCATCGAGTTGCGGTTGGCGCCAAGTTTCTGATGCGTTTCAGCCGCAGGGAAACAGCTTGTAGGTAAAATTAGTACAAGAGATGATATAGCACCACTTCCGTTGCTGTCGGGGGTTTCAGCACACTTGACCTTGTTTCAAAGCGGCCTTTTTTTTCTGCACCCTCGCAAGTCCTCTGGACGCGCCGGTTGAAACGCACAGAGCAGGGGGACGCGCGGTACGAAGCAAAATGATATGAAAATTGGCACACCCGCGAAGAAGTCGGTGGGTGGTGGATTGCATCATCGGAGCTCACTGCAGGCGTCTCCTTTGCGAAAGAAGCTAAATAAAAGAGCTCAAAGTAAACAAATAATTGCAAGTAAATAGAGCAATGCATGGGAGTGGAGAGTCGGGCGGATGCTACACAGCCCAAGCTTCAAGATGCATGATACCTGCAGCCAAGTAGAAATGTGACGTTGAGGCTCGCCCACTCGGCCGCAAAAGACGAAGAAAAATTACGGGCTTTTTCGTGAAAGAGGATCGTGCCAAGCACAGCTCGTCGAACGCCAAAGTGCAATCCTTCCTTTGAAGAAGAGATGGTCTGTGCCGCTAACGAACACAGTTGGCCTAGCCTATCCGCGTGGGTGAGCGGTTGGCGCTACACTAGACTCCGCTTTAATTTTAAATGTAGCCACGGCTTTGGAGGGGATTGGACCAGCCAGAGGGCGATGAGGGAATGTGAAGGCGAGAGAAGACGAGGGGAGGGGAGGGGAGGGGAGGAGAGAGGGGGCATGTGCGCTCAGCCAAGAGCATAAAAGAGGTTCAAGTACGGATACTCGGCCGGAGACAAGGGAGCGCCGGGGAGGCTGATGTTCTCGGGCCATGCCATATCTGAGATTCGTGTCGCGATAGTACAATGCATGAAGAAGGTCGGTGCCATGACCCTTGGCGATGGCAGGGAGGAAGCGGCCTTGACTGTTGGCTGGCAGCCGGCTGCGGGCTGGGGAGACCATCTGAGCTTGACTCGGGTTAAACACGAGCATGAGCAGAAGGAAATCAAAGTGTTTTACATGATAAGACAAAAAAAATCATGCCCCAGTAGTGCAAAATGTCATTCCACGTCGGGGAAAAAAGGCTGGCCCAGGGCTATGAGTTCAAGGGAGGGCGAACACACACATGACAGCACGGACGCCCCGCGTATTGGTGAATGTCTGGGCGCGAGGATAAGCGACGCAGGTATTAATAGCTGATAGTGGATTGAGTAGCGGCCGTGGACAGTTAGCATTGAGCACAACACGGGAAATATATGACGGTTATTGTATTGCGTGCCTTGGTTGGTGGTGGTGGTGTGTGTGTGTTAGTGGGATAGAATGTGTAGCAGCTGAAGTGTCGGAGAGCACCACCACGCGACGCGATTGGCGAAAGCGAGCAAGCCACGACGAAGTAGATCCATGGTAATAGTAGCAGCGAGAACCAAATATATCAGCAACAGTAGCAACTCTCTTGTGATGCATGGCTGGATTATCGAAATGTTCAGGCTGGGGGTGATGCAAGGGACCATTTCCCCCTCGATCGCGCCGTTGCACATACCAGCCTTACAGCTTTCGGGAAGCTCGAAGGAGAAACGGAAAAGAGAAGAATAAAAACACCTACGACAGCTTATTAGAGAAAAGGCTGTTTTCTGGTCCTTTCGCCCCCTTTCAGGTGGTTGCGCGCCACTCGACATCATGAGCGCACCGCCACTGACGCGATCTTGCGACATAGAGTTTTGGTTTACGGTCTGCGAGGGGGACGGATCAGGACAAGGTGCAAGAGGAACAGGGTTAGGAAGAGTAAAAGATGGATATGGAAGAAGCGAAAAAAGGAAAAAAAGTAAAGGAAAAAANGTAAAGCAAAACTACGAGTCTTCTCTAGATCAAAGACAAATTCTTCAGCAGCAACATTGGTAGTACTCGAGATGCAGAGACTTCCATTGACACTGGGGCAGTGTCTCATATTATTTTATTTTCCTTGCTATGAGGATGGGACCAAGAGCTGTTCAAGTGCGAAAAGAGCGAGTGTGTGTGTGGGTGGGTGCGGTGTGGCAGCGTGCATGCGTGTGGTGTCGCGAGCCATGACGCTGGCAGGACGCGAGGTACATGCGAGCCTGCGTCGAGGTACATGGAGAGCGCTGTCGAGGTGGTGTGGTGTGGGAGGGGCGTCCGGCTGGGGCCTTGTCTGCGCCAGAGGGGCATTTAATATTAGGTGCTTGGCCAATGGCACGACAAGAGGTACCAAGCCCGCCGCAGGTGCTACGCTGCAGGCTTGCTGGGCTGCAGAATGGCCGGGTCGTAGCAGGGAAAGCGGATATTAATGCTGGGATTAATGACGGACGGGAACAGAAAGATGATGAATGAGTGTTGGGGAGATGTGAGTATGTAACCACCTACTTGGTAGTTACATAGATGTGTTGTGCTGTGGTGGTTGTGGCATCTCTCTGGCGCCATGGCCCGTACCTGCTTTCTACTGCCTTTTGGAGCCCAGTGGCGGCCTCCACACTCAGCCTGGGTGAGGGGCGAGCCTGCTGCTCTGCTTCTGTCGTCGGCCTCGACAGCCAGTGGATGGAGGGTACTTGCAGAGCGGCCGCTGGGTACACTGGTTGACTGGGTCGCTGGGTACGGGGCAGCGCGAGCCTTGGGACCACATGGGCCGCTGGCTTTGCAGGTACCATCGCCAGGCACACCAGGTACCAGCATTCCTCGCAGTCTTTGACGACGAGTTGTCCAGTGCTTGCCAGTTTCGCTCGTTACAGGCCAAGGTCTGCTTGAAATCCCACTGGCGGCCGCTTCTCTGTAGCCAAGCTTCAGGCCAACCCAGGCCAACCCAGGCCAACCCAGGCTAGCTCTCTGCCTTGATCTCGTTGCTCAGGCGCCCTCACACCCCTGTAGCCTCTGCCGAGTTGCTGGCAGGTACCTTTGCCAGCTGGCACAAGTACCTTTTCCTCAGCACCCAGTACTTGGCAAGCCAAGGTAGCTCTCTCTCTCTCTTTCTCTGTCTCGCCTTGGCCTGCCTCTTCCCTCCCCCATCAGTCTCCCATTTCCCTTCCCACCACCCACGCCCCCCCCCCCCGGATCGTCAGTAATCTCCTCGCCGCACACCTACGCCCGTCCGACTTTTCCCTTTTTCTTTGTTCCTTAGAAAGCGTCAGCCTCTGTCGTGCATCTTGCTGCTTTGTCGGGTTCTTTTTCTTTTCCCTTTCGCCATCCTCTCGATCGCTTCGTGTGCAGCCTCCGGCATTGGTCCGTCGACAACCAGTTTTTTGACTTGAGCATAGCTCGCCCGCGTTGCCCTGCCACTAAAACCACCATCGCCCAGCCACGCGCCAATTCCAAGTCTCTCTCTCCCCCGACCGCGCGACACGAACAAAGAGAGCAAGGAGAGGATCGCTCAACCCCGAATCAAGTTGCGCGTCGATAAATCCATCAACGGAGGGATTTGGCACCTATCGACCGTTTCTTCTTCTTTCGAATTGCGCTTCAGGCGCCTGCGCAACGCCGTCTTATTCGCCCCCGCGAACCCAAACTCGCCTAGGTGCGCGTCTCGCTCGCTGGAGCCAGTTCCGCAAACAGCACCTCGACGGCCGATTGATTTGTTCAGCCTCGACAACAAAGCTCACGCGCTATCCCCGATTGATTGCGGGGAAGCTGTCGATTGTTGTTTCTTCAAGAGACTGCGGGCTACCTGATTTTATTCTCGCCAATCTCTTCCTGATTGTCCGCAGTCAAAATGGGCTCGACCGACTTTGGCAACTTCGACGTACGAGAGCTCCCTTCTCACGACACACAACCGGTCATGTTTGCTAACTACTCCTCAACAGAAATTCTGCAGAGATTCTACTCTGCCAGTTTGCAACGTAAGTGGGCCGTCGCTTTAATGGCTCTCTCCCCATGCTAACAATCTGCAGCTCATCTCATCCAACCGCAATCAAACGGGATCATGGAAGGGATGCGAGCTGACTGGCATCCCCCTCAGCGGAGGTCGACACCTTGGTAACCTTGGCTCTATCATTCTGGCTGGCCTTGCCGTTGTAACCGCCATTTTCCTGCTGCTCAAATCTGACAGGAAGAAGGCCGCTGTTGGCCGAAGGTATGCCTGTACTCGTGTGCACCGAACAGCTTGCAGATACTAACGCGAGCGACAGGGAAATGCAACTCTTCCTTGTTGGCTACATCATCATTAGCATATGCGAAATCTTCTCCGTCGGCGAGTTCCCCCTCGCTGGCAAAGTCCGCGTAGTATGTTACCCGGTTCTCTCCCCCGTCGGCAACCACTAACCCACGCCAGGCCTTTAGCGCGATTCACATCGGCATGATCATTGCCACGACTTGGATTCTCATGCTCAATGCTGTAATTGGATACCAACTGATCGACGACGGCACTGCACTTTCTATGGGTCTTGTCCTTGCTTCCGCCGCCGCCTTGTTTATTGGTACCGGCTACATTGCTCTCGACACTGGATTCAGCTTCACCGGGTACTGGGACTCGAGCTACGCCCTGCCCAACCGCAGCATTGCTCTCTACGTCCTCTACCAGCTTGTCCCGCTCATCTTCCTCGTCGCCTTCTACGTCCTCGAGGCCATCCTCGTCCTCCGCATCCTCGGCGAGATTCGCCCCATGATCTACCTGACAGCCGCCGCTGTCCTCTTTGCTGTTGGACAGGTCTTCAACTACGCCATCTCCTCGCACATTTGCAACGGAACCAGTGGCAAGATTGACGGTGCCCTGTTCCAGACCCTCTTCACCCTCTTGTCCGTTGTCGCCGTCTGGGTGTTCTGGTCCAGCATCACCGAGGATGACTGGTCAACGCAGGAGAGCACATACCCTTAATCCGCTCCGATTTTCATCGTATCCTTAAAGCCAACACTTTGTTTTTCGTTCACGGCGTTATTTTCGGAGGGGCTGTTGCTCACTGCATTTCTTTTTAATTCCCATTTTCTTATTATATCGGTTTCTTTCTATATCGGCGCTTTCCAGGCAGCAAGAACAGCGCGCCCACACAACACCCTCTTCGAACCACATAATCCATAATTCTCTTGCCGATGGAAGCTCTTCGCTGGCCTGGATACACGACACAAACGACACTACCATTGCCGCCTGATGGACGGCATATCTTGGGAGAGGCAGCTTGGTTACAACTTACGGAGGCTTGCTTTGCATATGGTTGAAGTGGCTTATTTTCTGATTACGACGGACATGTATCGTTATGGGAGAGAAAAGCAAGGAGACATGGAGGAGATATTTGTTCACTTCTAAGGCTAACGCGCTGATGAACCAGCTGCTGTATTGATTTATATACGATCCGTAGTATACCCCAAATGCGATTAATGCTCATGTAGCTTAGCAATCAATTTACTATTGCTTGAATGAGATTGCCCGGTGCCAAAATATGTTGTAGTCGTGCATGAGGAAGGGAAAATAAACTAAGATTTCGCTGTAGAAAACAAACAACATGAATGTGATGAATCGGCCACTGTAATGCTGTGCCTGTGAGTGGTGAGTGACAGCTGTGGGGAAAGCTTTGGGTGATGCAAGGCAAAAGGCTAGAGCTTTCTGCCGTGCACGTTCACGTTCGTCTAGACGCCACCAACTGCCTGCGCCCAAGCAGCAACTTCGCCCAGAACAAAACCGCCCAGCAGTTGTCCAATTCCATCAAGCGATACTGAAACATTTGCACGAGCCCATTCGCACACATCCCACGGACACCATGGCCGATTCCGACGGCGAGTTTGTCGCCGACAACCTGTCAGACGACGACCTCATGGATCACACAGTCGAAGACGAAGACGACGATGACGACCACCAACACAACTCGGCCGGCGGCGGCCGGCCCTCCCGGTCGAGTGGCAAGTCCGCCAGCGGGCGACCAAAGCGCGGCGGCGGCGGCGGCAAGAAGGACGCGCGCAAGAAGAACTCGGCGCAGGCGTGGGAGCAGTCGAAGCGGACGTGGGAGATGGACCTGCCCGAGGAGGGCGAGGACGGGACGCTGGACCTGACGACGCTCGAGGCGGAGAAGCGGCGGCGGCTGATGCGCGACACGACGCCGCTGCAGCGCGGCATCATCCGCCACCTGGTGCTG